>BLSH010316824.1:1448889-1459300 GCA_018402905.1 Glandirana rugosa
GTTACGGTGGTCGTTAATACTGAAAAATCTTATTTATAGACTTTGTGTGTGACAGTGGTATCTGTGCATATAGGTCTTTAAATGTGATATCATCGAGAGAAGTTCCCTGTCCATAAGAAATTCAAAATCCCGTAATCTCTATAAAAATTGTGAAAAGTTTTCTAACAAATTATTGGCTTTTTCCATTTTAACACGTTTATTTCATAAATACCTTTTTCAATAATGTTCCTTTGTTGTACCATTGCTGGGGTTTGTGTGGAGGTTCTACCCTTTACCCTCAGCTTCTTTAGCAAGGCAGTGGTCATCTTGGAGGTGTGTTTGGGGTCGTTACCATGTTGTTTCCTTGTAATAACTTTTTCCATAAATACTTTATTTGCACAATTTTACCTTTTTCGGTTATTAAACAATCTTTTGAAAAGTGTTAAAAATATCTCTAATGCCCTAAAACTTAAAGAATACCTGTCCCTTGAAGAGAGCTACTATAGTGTAAATTTCTGGATATACGTGTCTATGGTGACAGTGTGTGTTTCAGATATTTATTCTAAAAAGTCATAATTGCTGGTGGCATTGTAAAGAGTGAATTGTTTAGTCAACCAAGCCAAGTGACAAACGCTCTCAGTCTGATGACAATTTGCTGTCCCTCAAGCTGGAAAATCTTTGTGCAGAGTAGAGCTGCACGATTCTGGAAAAAATGAGAATCACATTTCTTTTCACTTAGAATAAAGATCACGATTCTCTCATGATTCTTGCGGCGTAACATCATCTTTTACATTATACAAAAAAAAATTGGGCTAACTTTACTGTTTAGTTTTTTTTTTTTTTAATTCATTGAAGTGTATTTTTTCCCAAAAAATTGTGTATGAAAGACCGCTGCGCAAATACAGTGTGACAGAAAATATTTCAATGACCGCCATTTTATTCTCTAGGGCCTCTGCAAAAAAAAAAATATATATATATATAAAAATATATATATATATAATATTTGGGGGTCCTAAATAATTTTCTAGCAGAAAATACTGATTTTAACTTGTAAGCAACAAATGTCAGAAAAAGGTTTAGTCTTTAAAGTGGAACTTTCCATCCACTTTTTCACCTTTCCATCTATTAAATCCTCTGCCTTTGTTGTTTTAACTTTGGGAAGTAAAACATTTTTTTTTTCTGCCAGTAAATACCTTATACAGCCCACTTCCTGTTTCGTGTCTGGTAAAATGCCTCGGCATTTGACATCATGCACAGCTCATCATGAGTCATAAGAGGGCCAATGAGAGCTGCAGAGCTGGAGGTGTGTGTCTGTGTAAATCCAGGATGTGAACAGGCAGTAGTTTCAGCTGCCCAAATTCCATCATTTGTCGGCAACCTATTAACTCCAAGACATTTATTGACCCTCAGCCATTTTACTGATCCCTACTACCGTTTGCTGGACCCTTTGAAAACCCAGCAGTCTAAAGTTTGAAACACAAAGTCAAAGCTGTACATTTAGTAAACACACGGTACTCTGGTAATCCTGTGTCATGCATTAAATCTTTATTTACAAAATAAAAGACATAGCTATAAGACAATTTAACCACTTAGGCTGGGTTCACACCTATGCGAATTGCATCCAATTCGCAGGACACTTGAAAACACATTGTTTTCAATGTGTCCGGTTCACATATGTCCGGTGCATTCGCACTCCGCATTGCACAAAAAAGTGTGCGTTTTTTGTGCAATGCGGTGCGAATTCCCAGCCCATTGAGTTCAATGGGAGCGCATCTAACATGGAGATGCACTCTGCACTGAACGGGGATCTTTTCCCTGCTCGTGGCCCCTCCCCCCTCCCACAGCTGCTGCGTTGTGGGAGCGGACAGAAGCTGCCGAATGGCGGCTCTGCCCCTTCCCGGCAGCAGACAGGCTGGAATTCACCGAACTGGTGTGAATCCAGGCTTAAGGAACGAAAGATTTTTCCCCTTAATGACCAGGCCAATTTGTGCGATACGGCACTGCGTCGCTTAAACTGACAATTGCGCGGTCGTGCGACGTTGCACTCAAACAAAATTTACGTCCTTTTTTTCTCCACAAATAGAGCTTTCTTTTGATCACCTCTGTGGTTTTTATTTTTTGCGCTATAAACAAAAAAAAAAAAAAGAAGTGGCAATTTTGAAAAATAAACAATATTTTTTACTTTTTGCTATAATAAATATCCAAAAAAATGTAAAAAAACTTGTAACAAAAAACAAAACAAAAAAACAAAAACAAATAACAAAAAGCTCCACTGAACTGAGCCAGTGATTTCAACCCTACGACTAAGCTGATGAGCAGGTGAAATGTGTTAGCAGGGAGATGCTTGGGAGGAGGCAAATGCTGAAGCCTTTCTGTCACATTTGAAACTGGGCGGCTTTCCAGTGTGTGCTTCCATCCATTCCTTTCTTCATAGTTAAAAAGCAAAACGTGAGATAAACCTGACCCAAAGCAATTATAGCTTCCTTTCAACTGCATTTTTTTGCAATAAGCAACCAATATGCAGTCCAGGACCCGACAAACTGAAAAGTGTTGCATCTCCCCCCAGATCCAATATCATCATCATGACTGACAGCCCAACTTACAGACAGAACAAGGGGAACTTCTATTGGGTGATTGCAGTTTAGTGCTTTTATTTGTCTCTTACTTGCTTAGCTACAACATGCAGTGCAAGTAGCCATACACAGCAGCCAAGATGCATGTTGAAGGTAGAAGCAAATGGACGCTGTAAAAATAAATGTTTTAAAAAAAACGGTGTTCTCTAAAATGAGTACAGAATCTTGTAGCCCTTCTTAGATGCATAATATTTGCGTTTTTTTTTTTTGCTACCAGATTTACATGGCAAATGTTATGAAAGCTGTAAGAACTTGCCATGGTTTACATTGTGTGATAGCGGCTGTATCTCTAGGTGGCACTGTTTGTTAATAAAGTTTACAGCATGCAGCAAGGTTGGATATGTCCAATCTCTACAAATACGTGCAGCATTGTATTAGTCTTTACAGCTTCTTACAGGTTATGGGCTCAGAACTTGAAGACATATACAGAACAAAAAAGAATTCAATTAAGAAAATCAGAACAGCCATTAAAACAAAAGATTAAAAAACTGTAGCTCTTAACAGTATTTCAACAGAGATCACCCGTTATTATGACTAAAATGTACCTATGTAGCCATAGGATTTTAGAAATGAAAAACAGTCAGCCAACTACAAAATGTACATCAAGTCCCCCGTTCACACCGGTGCGATTTTTCATGCAGTTCAAAATTGCATGAAAATTCGCACCTTATTGCCATCAATGGAACTGTTCATGTCGCAGCGATTATGAAAAAGGTTCCTGCACTACGTTTTACCGATATCATTGTGGCTTGCATACACATCTGTTAAATGAAGTCACAAGCCGCAATGAAATCAGCAGTGCAAAGCGCACCGATGTGTGGGGCATACAAGAAGATAAACTGACAACACAGATTAACTGATGGATAAGGATCAAAAAGCATACAGTGTCATCTCGCATATAGGCAAGCCAATTACAGTAAGCAAATACATTGTTATACGTCACTGAATGCCATGTACTACAAATTAAAGGAGACCGATGCATACCAAAATATGCTTCTGTAGATCAGTAAAACCCACCAATTTGATTTTATATATGCTGAAAAAAATTACAATTATGTTTGAGATGACAAATACTGTACACTTTATACCCCACCACCAAACGCTATTGAGTTCAAGTGTTTCCAGAGATCCAGCACTGACTTCATGAAGTGTTACTAAACCCACAATAAAAGAAGTCTGTATATGCTGTAAAGCATGCTTGTTATACTCACTGTGGAAACTAAGGGGTTAATCCACTGCATTGTGTAGAAAGGCTGTTTGATCCTGTCTTCTCTGATCCTCCCCTTCTTCCACTGTCCCCTGATAACACAGAGTCAAGCTGCACATGCTCAGTTTGGTGTTTATTGCTAGAGAGGTTATATTCTTGGGAGAGTGCATGTGATCAGCACAGGGCCATTCAGCATTGTCCAGACAGAGGGTCATGGGTTTTGCAGTCTCATAGGACAGTCAGAAAACTACTCCTACAAGCTTTAACCAGTGCTTGGCTGGACACTAAAGACTGGACTCACACTTATGCGAATTGGATGTTGGTTTCCCCGCATCCAATTTGCATGACAGGAGGCTGTGACCACCTCTCAATGGAGCTGGTTCACGGGGTGTCCGCGGAGCACACTCCAAAACGGGCCTGTGCATCTTTGGCTCCGTTTAAGTTCCGAATTCAGGCAAAAATTCAGACCTGATTCACCCCTGAAACAGAGAACAGGGACACACCAGAACCCTGCTGTGAGCCCCTCTGCATATAGTGCGAACCCAGGCGCTGACAGAAGTCACAAGACTGCTCTAACTGCTGATGAGAAAAGGTATTTAGCAGTTTATATTTACTAAAATAATTTAATTTCCATGTTCTGTGTACTGTGGGAAACCAGATATAGTGAATGCAGGGCCCTGGGTTTAATAACACTTTAATGCTGAAGTTTAGCAAAACAAAAATTTGGGGGGGGGAGGGGGGGATATACCTTACCTGTAAAGAAGTGTACCCAACGTCCTGCAAAATGATGGTTCCTGTAGAAATCCTCCCTTCACTAATACCAGTCCTCTTCACGGGAGAAATTCAGTGGCTGCATGAGCTTGACTGCTTGCATGTGAAGATCCTGTCCAGACACTCCAACTATGATTTCCTCTTCTGTCCCCTCTCCTCCACTCACAGAATTTCTTGCATTCTTTTCAAAGAATGCAAAACTTTATGTAAGTGGACAAGAGGGACTCTTCCTCTCCTCCTCTCACAGAATGATTGAGCTTACATGCAGCTGTATAAGGTTTCTTAGCCTTCATCGAGTCAAGATATGGCTTTACTGGCTCTATGGTGTACGGCTTGTGAATCCATGGGGAGGTGTTTCCAGTATTGTGCAGGTAATACTACAAAGCTTTCAAAGATATTATAGTCGATTGTGTGCTTCCAGCCTTGTAACAGCAATTTGGGGAAGGCCCCAACTGTTGTCACAACTTTCTTTTCAGCGCGACTGTGCCCTGTGCACAAAGTCAGCTCCACTAAGGCCCCTTTCACACGAGTGGAGCCCGTTTTGACGGGCTCCGCTGTTCAGCGGGATCCATCTGTTGATCCCCGCTGAGCCGGTGGATGACAGGACAGTCTCTGCACTCCGTACAGAAACGGACCTGTCACAGCTCCATTCTCCTCTATGGGGGATCGGATGCACACAGACCGTCTGTCCGTGTTCATCCAATCCGCCAGAAGGATGGAAAATAGGGATTCCATCCGTCTGTTTTTGGCGGATCGGGCGGATTGGATGTCAGCGGACATGTCACTGCTGACATCCGTTGCTCCATAGGAAGACAATGGAGCATCCATTCAGGTCCGCCTGAAAACCTGAATGATACGCTCGTGTGAAAGGACCCTTAGACATGATTTGGGAGTCTGGTATGAAAGAACTTGTGTGGCCTGCTTAGAGTCCTGACTTCAACCCTACTGAAAACCTTTGGGATTAAAGTATAACTATAGGCAAACATTTTTTTTTTTTTTTATTTGGATAGAGTGGAGACTGAGAGGAATTAGAACATCTGACAAGTATTTATTGCTGTTTGTGCCCCATTAGAGAGATTTACCCTTTGCATTAGTCCCATTTAACATTATCATCGAAAGCCAAAGTAAAAGAAAATCCCAAATTTTGGGTTGTCTCCAGAACAGGAATGGCGGGGATATTATCCAACTGGGTCACTATTTCTGGTGACAACCAGGGGCTCCCTGCACTTTAGAAGGATTTTTTCTCACTTCCTGTTTTGGCTATGGGACAGGAAGTGAAAATCTGCCCAATAGCACAGTTGGCAAAAATAAACCTTCGGGGTGTTATAAACTTCCCTTACACTATCTAAAATGAAAAAAAAAATTCTTTAGTTTTACTTTAAAGCAATACTAAAGGTTTGGTTATTTTTTTTTTTAAATTAACAAACATGTCATATTTACCTCCTCTGTGCAGCGGTTATGCACAGAGTGGCCCCACTCCTCCTCTTCTGGGGTCCCCCAGCGGCACTCCTGGCTCCTCCTCTTCTCAAGTGACCAGTCAGAGAAGCGCTTTCCCTGGGGTCACTCGTGTGGGCGCACTCCCGAGTTCTGCTGCTGCGTCCCTTGACACAGACAGCAGGACTGGCCCCCACCCCCCTGGACTTGATTGATAGCAGCAGGAAGCCAATGCTCCTGCTGCTATCAATCTAGCCAATGAGGACCGGAGCCCACGGCTGGAGCTGCTAGGCTTGTCCCCGGCGCGGGAACGATCGGGGTCAGGTAAGTAAAAGGGGGGCTCTGGGGGGCTGCAAGAAGAGAAAATGTTTTTCACCTTAATGAATAGAATGCATTATGGTGAAAAACAGCGAGGGTTTTCAACCCCTTTAATTGAAATACTGATTGCAGATCAGGTCTTCTTAACCAACATCAGCATCTGACTTCACAAAGGTCTTTTGGCTGAATAGGCAAAAATTCCCATAGATATATTCTAAAATTTTGTGGAAAGACTTCCCAGAAAAGCTGCAAATGGAGGGGCAAATCCATTTTAATGCTAGTTTGGGAAATAGGACGCCATACAAGCTCACATAGGTGAGATGAGCAAGCATTCACAAACTTTTGAACTTTAAGAGTACAATTCCTCAAAACGATTGAAATCATTAGAAGAGAACTTTAAATCCTGCATCCGAAAGGTAGCCCAGAGTTTAACTTCACGCACAGATGTCAATGCAAGTCGCACATGAAATTGCCAAGAATAGTGAAGAGACCTTTTCAATTTCATGCAAGTACGAGTCGCACCAATATGAACGGTTCCATAGCCAGAAATAGTGTGCGACTTGTCATGTGGCTTTGATCTGTCAAGTTGCACCAGTGTGAATGGGATCCAACAATAAGGATAGCTGCTGAGTAGAAAGTCGGGCAGATCATCAAGTAAGCAATCGATGATATAGATAATGTACCTGAGTAATAAAACTTTATTTTTTTGTAATATTTTTTATTATGAAAATAAAAGAGGGTAACATAAATCTAGTTTAATATTTGACTCTCTTTTTGATAAAGGAACGCATCAATATCTGGTTTGATGTTTTGGTTTTAATTTTGCCCTTCATGTGTTCCATCCTTGAATATAGCTGCTCACAATTTAGGTGCTGCCAAAAACTGGTGACATGAATAAGGCGTGATTCATAGCGGTCTTGGGCCACGGTTGGACACCCCTGGTCTGCGATAAAAACAAATAGTCAAAGTAGTAATGGTAATTTATTTCCCTTTAAACCATTTAGTGTACATCACCATCATGAAGTTTATCAGCTACAATAAATTGAAAAGGCACCCAAGAGGTTCCTTATTTGGAATAATTTAACTAGGCATTGATTGGGACCTTGACATAAGTGTATCTAATAGAACATGTAGAGTTGTACCCACAAAATGTTTATTATAAAATACATTTTTACTGGGTGAACTATACAAGCTGCCAATGCTGACCTCCTTTAAAATTGCTAGCTGGCTGGTTATCTCTGACTTTAACTCAATTTGAGCCACTGACCTGGAAAAAATACACAGCAAATTACCGGAATTCAAAACTTGCTACTTGTATACTTGCCTCAGGTCAGGGGCTCAGCATGATAGTTGGATAACTAGCATTTTCAGAGGAAAAGGTCAGTACTGGCAGCCTATAGTTTTCACTCAGTACAGGCAACACAGTGCTTTATGGGTAATATTCTTGACTTAGGCTCCATTCACACCAATGCGTTTTTTCATGCTTTTTGCCTTTTGCAGAAATGCAGGACATTTTTTGGGTTCCTATGGAACATGTTCACATCCATGCATTTTTGCGCCTCTTGGAAAGGGTCAGGGACTTTAAATGTAAAACTGTGCTTTTTTGCTTCTTTTGGTACAATAGACTTCAATTGAAAAGCTGCAGAAAAGCATGCAGTGTGTTTTCTACCGTGATTTGCGTTTTAAATCTGCCCAATAAAACATTCCCCCCCCCCCCCCAAAAAGCATAAAATGAAAATCGCGGCAAAAAGTAGCAGAAAGCACAACAAAAAGCACTGCAGAAACGCTCAAAAGCAACATGCATAGATGTGAATCGAGCCCAAGACTTGACTAGATATGAAATTGCACCAGTGACACCATCTGCAATAAGTATGTATGTTCTCCCTATGTTTGCAGGAGTTTCTCCCTGTGGCTCTGTTTTTCCCGTTTCACCACTTCAGCCCCGGAAGGATTTACCCCTTTTCTGACCAGAGAACTTTTTGAGATTCGGCACTGTGTCGCTTTAACTGACAATTGCGTGGTCGTGCAACGTTGTACCCAAACTAAATTTACGCCCTTTTTTTCCCACAAATAGAGCTTTCTTTTGTTGGTATTTGATTACCTCTGCGGTTTTTATTTTTTGCGCTATAAACAAAAAAAGAGAGACAATTTTGAAAAAAAAAAAACAATATTTCTTACTTTTTGCTATAATACATGGCCAAAAAATAAAAAAATAAAAAACAAAATTTATTCAACAGTTTAGGCCAAAATATATTCTTCTACATATTTGAGGTAAAAAAAAAAAGAATTTGCAATCTGCATATATTGATTGGTTTGTGCAAAAGTTGCCGTGTTTACAAACTATGAGAATTCATTTATGGCGATTTTACTATTTTTTACTAGTAATGGCGGCGATCTGCGATATTGTGGCAGACAGATCGGGCATTTCTGACACTTTTTAGGGACCACTGACATTTATAGACGGCGATCTGCGCAGCAGAGCCAGGCGGTCGGCAAGTGGTTAAAAAAACATTGATAGGTTACATGCTGCAAAAATAAAAAAATATTTAAAAATCTATACAATGCATATTATCATCATCTCTTACTATTGATCACCAGGTCCCAACAAATAAGCTGGATGACAACTATATTTATGGCATGTCCATCTGATAATTTGTTTGGGGAGTGTGTCACAATATATTAAAAGGGGAAAACGTGCCTGCTACTGACTGACCAGGCTTCCTTGGACCTGCTGATGGATTCCACCATACAGCAGATCACAATCTCTAACCATGCCCCAATCACGCTTACGCTTGCTTTACACCTTCCAAATCGGTTAGAACCTGGTCATGGAGGCTAAACGAGAACTTGTTAGATGATGTCCGGGTGGTGGCAGGGATTGAAGAGACTCTAACCCACTACTTTCATGAAAATGATAATGGGGAGGTACACAATAGCACACTATGGGAGGTCCACAAGGCAGTCCTTAGAGGAGCCCTTATCATGTGGGGTACAAAATTAAAGAGAGAACAGCAGGCTGACTTTCAGAGGGTCCTAACGGAATTTCAAAAGGCAGAACTGAAACACAAACAGACCGCGAACCCCAAAACACTCAGATGTCTCACTGAATTGCGCACTCTTTTCTCCAAATTGCTAGACCGACACATTCATAGACGGCTGTGGTACGTGTCCCACAAATACTACAAGCATGGTAATGTCGTAGATTGTTAGCACGGGCACTACATAAACGTCAAATGACCTCACATGCCCACAAGCTACGCTTACCCACTGGAGACACCGTACAACACACGTCAAAAAAATGGATTTTTTGTATAACTTACCGTAAAATCCTTTTCTCTGAGTTCACTGGCAGACGCAGCCTTCTTATGACACATGGGGTTATGCTCATCCTACTAGGAGTAGACTAGGCAAAAACAAACAAAAGCGTAGGTTGGCCCCTCCCAGGGGGCCGTCCTCACCTCAGCATATAATCCCCCTGCCCTGTACAGCACATCAGTTCATAACAAGCCGTACAAAACCAACGCAGAGGGGTGGGTGCTGCGTCTGTCAGTGAACTCAGAGAAAACCATTTTACGGTAAGTTATACAAAAAATCAATTTTTCTTTTCCGTTCACTGACAGACGCAGCCTTCTTATGACACATGGGGACGCCCCAAAGCTGTGCCAATCAAGAGGGGTGGGCAAAAACTATAACAAATGTACCCAACAGAAAGACGCCCTCTCAGGCGGTGCTAAGCGTGCCTAAACTGCCGCTTGTAATACTGAATGACCCGCAAATCTGTGGTTCGAAGCCACAGGGTCCACACGTTCCGTCGATGAACCCGGAGTCACGTGTGCAAATGATTCAAAATGTTTCAACTACAACATCGTAGGAGCCTACGACGAAAACCGGCGTTTCATAATGTTCGCCGTCAAATCCGTGCGAATCGTGGCGGACTCTCCCGCAGAAAGACAACCCATGTAAACAATATCAAAAACGGGTGGGGAGAACTAACCGTGTCGAAACCCCGCAGGGGTACACAGTATTCTTCCGACGCAGACAGTCACTTGCCTTTTCTTTTTAACTAAAA
>BLSH010316824.1:1540314-1552962 GCA_018402905.1 Glandirana rugosa
AGGAGTTCTGGATGAGAAGAGAAGCAGCGCAGGTGACAGTACCGGGGAGACCAGCCCGCTAAAGACTCATTTCGTACCCAAGGAGGCACATGAATGGTGCCATGCCTGCGACTATCATGCCTGCTGCAAAAACGCATGGCGTGCCATAGCGCCGCTGTGCTTGTGCCCTCCCTACAGTAAAGTGACGTGACTGGGGAGACCTGCAGCGTGCGAGGCTCCCCAGCCTGGCTTACCCCCTTTCATGGCGGATGCGACTCTGAAGATCAGCGGCAGCATGCCTGCTGCCACTGTGGCGTGCACAGGTTGCCATAGCGCCGTCGCGCTCGTGCCCCCCCCCCCCGCAGAGAAATATGACATGACTGGGGAGACCTGCGGCGTGCGAGACTCCCCAGCCTGGCTTACCTCCTCCACGGCGGATGCGGCTTACAGCGAAGATGCGTGTCGAGAGTTTGGAAAACCGGAAATTACGTCAGAAACCGCCCACAACGAGAACCGCCGTCCTATGGGTAGGGGGAGGCTGGCTTAAATGTGCCTGACTCCTCCTACAAATACAGGCCGACCAATGGTCGGCCTTCTTACATAATGTTTGGGGGTTCTAAGTAATATTATAGCAAAAAAAAATGGTTTTAACTCGTGAACACTGAACCCAAAAAACAGGCTCGGTCTTGAAGTGGTTAAACAATTGGATTTTTTATACATACTTACCTGTAAAATCCATTTCTTTCAAAGGACATCATGGGACACAGAGCAGGCTATATATTTGATACATCCTGGGTTATACACCACCTATAGGTGAATGGACACTGGCAATCCATCAAAAAACAAACAGGAAGTCCCCACCCCCCCCCCACCCCCCGTATAACCCCTCCCCACTGGGAGCACTTCAGTTTTGTAGCAAGCAATGAACTCCATAAAGACAGAGAGGGGAGGGACCTCTGTGTCCCATTATGTCCTTCAAAAGAAATGGATTTTACAGGTAAGTATGTATAAAAAATCCAATTTTCTTTCTCGGACATTACGGGACGTCCCAGAGCAATAACTCATCATATTGCAGCGCTTCGCACACTGCGCCCAAAAGATGCCTCATCTGCTGACCTGACATCCACCTGGTAGAACCTGGTGAATGTATGCACCGAGAACCAGGTTGCGGCCTTACATATCTGAGCCACTGAAGTCCGGTGGCAGAAAGCCCAGGAGGTACCAACCCTCCTGGTGGAGTGAGCTCTTACCCTAAAAGAGGGAGCTCTCCTTTTCAGGCCATAGGCCTAGGTAATCAATTGATGGATCCAAAGCGAAATTAGCTGCCTTGGAAGCCGCCTGACCCTTCTTTGGACCCTCCGGAAAAACAAAAATGGCCTCAGTCTTCCTGAAGTCCTCCGACCTCTCCAGATAGACCTTAACAGCTCTAACCAGATCTACAGAGTGCAACCGTCTCTCCTCTGGGGACGTAGGATGCGGAAAAAAAAGGAGGGTAACACAATATCCTGGTTGAGGTGAAAGGCTGACGCCACCTTAGGCAAGAAGGCCAGAAGGGGGCGCAACACTACCTTGTCCTGATGTAACCTTAAATAAGGCTCCCTACAGGAGAGAGCTGCTAACTCAGAAACCCTCCTAGCCGAAGGGAATTTCCCTGATAGGTTCAAAAGGTCGTTCCTGCAGTAGTGACAACACAAGATTCAGATCCCTAGGACAGGGCGGACATGTCACTGGAGGTACTACATGTGCCACCCCCTGAAGAAAAGTCTTGACCAAAGAGTGTGTAGCCAGAGGTCTCTGAAAAAACACAGATAAGGCCGAGACCTGCCCCTTGATAGTAGTAAAGGCTGGCTTTGAATCCACTCCGGTTTGAAGAAAGGCCAGAATCCTACCGATTGCATATCTGCGCGGATGCCATTTTTTGGCCTCACACCAACCAATGTAGGTCTTCCAGACCCTATGGTAAATTTTCCTGGTGGAGACCTTTCTTGCGCTGATAAGGGTAGATAAGGCTGCCCCGAGACTCCCCTTTCTCTCAGAACTGTGGTTTCAATAGCCACGCCGTTAAATTTAGCACAGGTAGATTCGGGTGAAACAACGGCCCCTGGGATAACAGATCCGGACACAACGGCAGCCGCCAAGGTCCATCTACCGCCATCCTGACTATCTCTGTGTACCAGGCTTTCCTGGGCCATGCCGGTGCCACCAGTATGACCGCCACCGTTTCTTCCCGAATCCTGCGCAAGAGATGTGAGAGAAGGGTGACCGGGGGAAAGGCGTACATTAGGCATAACTGATCCCTAGGAAACACCAGAGCGTCTATACCGATGGCGAGGGGATCCCTTGTCCTGGATATGAGCCGATGGACCTTGTTGTTGAACCGAGAAGCCATCAGGTCCACTTCCAGCATCCCCAAGCATCAACATAACTGAAAAACCTCAGCATGCAGGGACCCTTTCCCCTGACAGGACCTGCTTACGACTTAAAAAGTCTGCCTTCCACCCCTGGAATGTAGATTGCCGAGATTCTTGGCACACAGCGTTCTGCCCAAGTGAGCAATAGACTCACTTCCTCGTGAGCCCCCCTACTCCTGGTGCCACCGCTGTGGCATTGTCTGTCTGTACCCAGAAGACCCTGTAATCTGACTGTCCAATGTCTCAGAGCCAGCCAAATGGCTCTCAGCTCTAAGATATTTATGGGAAGTTGCTGCTCTGCCCGAAACCATCTCCCCTGAACTGTGAGGTCCTCCATGACCGCCCCCCAACCCGAGAGGCTGGCGTCCATGGTCATAATTTCCCAGAAAACTGGGAGAAAGGACCTCCCCAGTGTCAGATTCTTGTGAACCAACCACCAACTTAGACTGTGCCGTGATCTGGGGGGGTCAAGGTCATGTTGCAATCCAGAGACTGAACTTTCTTGTTCCATTCTGCCAGAATGTTCCTCTGAATTGCCCTGGAATGAAATTGTCCGTAAGGTATAGCCTCGAAGGAGGCTACCATCTTGCCCAACAGACTCATACAGAGCCGAATTGAAGGATGTCTCTGATCTCTTACATGCCTCACCAGGTCCTTGAGATCATTGACCTTCCTTAGGGGTAGGAAAACCTTCGCCTGTCTGGTGTCCAATTGCAGACCCAGATATTCCAGGCATTGCACCGGAACCAAGGAGGACTTGCCCCGGTTGATAATCAAACCCAAGCTCTCTAGTACCTGAACCGTCAAGGCCAGACTGAACTTGAGCTTCTCCCTGGATTGGTCCCTGATCAGGAGGTCGTCCAGGTAACCCGAGATCAAGACCCCTTTTGAAAACGTGCTAGCACCTTTGTAAAAACCCTGGGTGCTGTTGTAGCCCATGGAGACTAGGGATACCACCCCCAGCTGTCTCGGATGATGTCCCGCCACACTCCAGCAAAATGTAAAATCCTTCCCCCCACCTGAGTGAGTGGGGGCGCCCCTTTACAAGGAAGGTTTGGCCTTAGGCTTGGAAGACTTCTGGAACCATGGTCTCCTCTGCCCCTGGCCCTGCTGTTTTCCCCTGAACTCAGGACCCTGAGGCCGTCACAACTGCCTAGATCCTGAAAATCCAGAGGAACCCGCAGCTGAAGGCTTAAAGGAAGGCCGTTTAGCTGGCTTCTTCACTGGCAAAAGGGTACTCTTGCCACCAGAGATCTTTTGGATATACTTATCCATATCTTCCCCAAACAGTCGCTAGCCATGAAAAGGGAACCCTGTTAGCAACCTTTTACAAGGAAGCTCAGCCGACCAGTTCTTTAACCACAAAATCCTGCGCATGTGCACAGATACGAGAGCCATTCGGGAGACCTGCTGTATAGAGTCCTTCAAGGCATCTACCGCAAAACATAAAGCATGTGGTAAATTAAGAGACTCCTTCTCCTCTTCTCCTTCCTCGCCTGTACGCATGGCTTGATCCTTCAAGGCCTGGCATACCCCTATTGCAGCGACTGCTGGCTGAATAGCCGAGCCCGCTAGGGCGAAGGAGGCTTTTAATAAGGATTCCAACTTCTTGTCCGCCGGATCCTTAAATCCCTGAGCACTATCCACAGGACAGGTCATGGTCTTAGATAGGGAAGATACTGCGGCATCCACTGCCGGAACTCCCCACTTTTTCAAAAAACTTTACTCCATAGGGTATAATAAGGGGAACCTCTTAGGAGGAATAAAGACTCTTTCCGGGTGTTCCCAATCCGCATATACCACCTGCTCCAATAGTGGCTGTAAAGGGAACACCTGAGAGTTCTGTGGGGCCTTCAATGACCCCAAGAAGGAGAAAAATCTTTCAGGGACCTGTACAGGAGGCAACCTGAAAGCAGCACGCACTCTGCGTCAAAGCACGTACGAGTAGCTTTTGTGACTAAAGATTCCTGCCCTTCACTTGTCTCAGAATCCTCTGAGGCGGATTCCTCTGCTGGGATTTCAGCCAAATCCTCGACCCCTACCTCTTCCTCTTCATCCATCCACTCCTGCTCCAGCACAGGGGGGCCAGGAGATGGAGACCTGTCCCGCTTCTTGTTACCCCACGTAACAGCAGCAATCATTCCTGCCGGCTTGCTTTCTAAACCAGATAATGCAGATGACAGGTCCTCTTTGGTAACAAAAGTAGAAGAGGAAGATGCGGTATCAGGCACCATACCAGACAGGCGTAGTGGCTCAGACTGCCCGATCGCCTCTTGTCTCTCAGGGGAGGCTACAGCAGCAAGGATCTGACTAGCCCCATCCGGAGCTGTGGGTACCTTAGGAGCACTCCCCCCACTGCGCTTCTTGGAAGACATGGCTTGCTGTAGGTGCCTCAGCCCTCTAAGCCTCTTCCAGCCCTGCCTCACCTCCTGTCCGACTGCCAGCTGCCCCTCACCACTGGACTCACGTGTCCCCAGCAAGATGGCCTGCTCTGTGTCCCCAGCAAGATGGCCTGCTCTGTGTCCCGATCGTATTGCCTGTGCTCTGGGAAGCCACCATACCTGTGCCGCTGTGTCTCTTTTAAAAAGCCAGGGGAATGCGCCGTCCTCGTCACGTGCACGCTCTACCGTGCACGTTCCCGTGTCGCGGGCCACGCGCGCTCCCGAGAATGTCCATTCCCCCATGCACCCAGGACACAGCTCCCCCAGAGGCTAACACAGGGATCACAGGCAGAGCTCCAAGCTGTGGCTCACAGTCCCCCTGGTGGCCAACTCAGCAATTGCGGCCAGACCAAGGCAAGGCAGAAACTAAATTAAAAAAAAAAAAAAAAAAAAAAAAACCTTCCCCTATTACTTTTTTTTTTTTTTTTAAAGAAGGAAAAGGAAACACTCAGGTTTCCCGCTGCAGGGCCTGGAGTATCCCAGGCCCAATCTTCACCCATCACGGCGGGCTGTGTCCAGAGTACCTTCAAGGACCGGGTACCAATTCTGAGGGTCCACTCCCTTGGACCTGTACAGTACCCTGCAGGCGTACCTTGGTTCAGTGTTCCAGGTTTACCTACACGCAGGGTCCAGCACCATATATGGTCACTTACAGGCAAAACCTCGCAGTTTCTTCAGTCTTCTTAGAGAGGCCCGGGTACCATTTATCTTAGCTTAAATGCTGTTTGAAATGGATCCGGTATGAAAGCTGTCCCTGATTCTAAAAGAACCTGGGAACCAGCATAGAAGCTCCACAGAGCTGTAGAAGTGACCATCCACCTTCAAGACACTGGCGAAAAAACTGAAGTGCTCCCAGTGGGGAGGGGTTATATGGGGGGGGGGCTTCCTGTTTGTGTTTTGGTGGATTGCCAGTTGCCCATTCACCTATAGGTGGCGTATAATCCAGGATGTATTGAATATATAGCCTGCTCTGTGTCCCGTGATGTTCGAGAAAGAAATAAGCTTTTATCCTATCTGCATTTCTCATATCACACAAATCTTTTGAGCCTATACCGAGCATTGAGTCAGCACTGTTCCCATTTCCCACTGTTGATTACAGTTCACCTCTCCCCTATTATGAACATGAGGAGAAGGGTACATAGTCCTGACAGACTTCTATTCCTAAAGTGTTCTACTACATAGATACAGTACTGTGCATGAGAATGGTCACTCTAGGACAGGAAGAGTGTTACTGGAAAGTTCACCAAATAAACAAGAAAAAGTCTGAAAAAAAGAAAACTAATTCAAATATTCCCCCCTTTTTTTATTTTGTTGAGTATAGACCTGTTTGTCCCAAGCATGTTTAAATTCACTAAGGGCTGGTTGCTGCAATATATGACATTTTTGTTATGGAGGTTAAAAATACTTTAAGAAAAGTAATCCTGCAGTAAAACTGGCTTTTGGCATCTCCAATTTACCTTTCTTGTAATAGATTTTAGCAATATTTGGTGAACCATACTAACCTCTTCCCATTGATGAATGTATCGAATAAGTCTGGAAAGTCGAAGTAACCTCAGAAGGCTGAGGATCTTGGTGAACCTCACAATTCTTAAAGCACGGGCTGTCTTGTACACTTCGGAGTCAATGCCCTTTTCTACAATAAGAAATATATAATCCACAGGGATGGAGGACACAAAGTCCACCACGAACCATGTGCGCAGATATTTGCGCTTGATTTTTTGTGGATCCAAGATAATTTCAGTGTTGTCTTCAATAATAATACCAGTTCGAAAGTTCAGAACCAAATCCATGAGAAAGAAGGTGTCCGACACCACGTTAAATATGATCCATGGTGTAGTAGTTTCATCCTTGAAGAAAGTGATTCCCACAGGTATGATAATTAGGTTCCCCACCATAAAGAGCAGCATTGTGAAGTCCCAGTAAAACCTATGGAAGAAAAAAAAAATAGAGTGAGCAAATGGGAAAAGGCCCCCTTATTTCTGGTTTAAATTTATCCACTTGCAAGATCAATCACTTTAAACACAGAATGGCAATATTGGTATTACACCAAGAATCAGCAATCACACAGGGTTACATACAACTTTTTAATACAGAACAAGCAGCATGGATAGTGAAAATTGTAGAAGATTTTTTTTCCTGCCATCTTTTTCTTAGACACTGCCTTCTCCCTGAGCATCTGCAGCTGCTTAAAAGGAAATAAAAGGGATTTTATTAAAACTTACCGTAAAATCCTTTTCTCCGAGTTCACTGACAGACGCAGCTCTTCATGACATGTGGGGTTTATGCTTGTCCAACTAGGAGTTAACTAGGAAGGGAAAAGAACAAGCTGGCCCCTCCCACTGGGCCGTCCTCTCTTCCCACATAAACCCCCCACCCTGCATAGCTCATCAGTTCGTAACAAGCCATACCAAAAACAGCGCAGAGGGGCGGGTGCTGCTTCTGTCAGTGAACTCGGAGAAAAGGATTTTACGGTAAGTTTTAATAAAATCCCTTTTTCTCCTACGTTCACTGACAGACGCAGCTCTTCATGACATGTGGGGATGTCCCAAAGCTGTATCAAAAGAGGGGTGGGTAAACAATAACAACTGTACCCAACAGAACCTCTAAGGAGGCGCCAGACGCGCCTACACTGCAGCCTGTAAAACTTTACAGCCAAAAGCAGCATCCAAGGATGCTGACACATCATCTTATAAAACTTTGAAAAAGTGTGTACGGAGGCCCACGCTGCCGCCTTGCTCACCTGTGACACCAAGGCCTGGTGTCGGGAAACCCAGGAAGTGCTAACAGCCCTGGTAGAATTCGCCGTGACCGGAAAAAGGGGAACCTTGCCCCGAACAGAATACGCATGGGTCACAAGCTGTCTAATCCAACGGGAGACAGTAGCCGACAAGGCCACCAAACCTTTGTGCAGACCTTCCGTCAGTACAACCAAGAGTCAGACTTCCGAAAGGAAGCTGTCGCATTCAGATACACTTGTAAGGCCCTTACGACGACCAAGGAATTTTTGTAACTCAAATTCCTTAGGATGCGAGGGCCGTGACACAATCAGGGAAGAACAATATCTTCATTAATGTGAAAAGAAGAAACCACCTTCGGAAGAAAAGAAGGAGGTGAACGCAAAAACGCCTTGTCCTCGTGAAGGTCCAGATAGGGAGACTTGCACGACAGTGCAGCCAGCTCAGACACCCGCAAGCGGATGTAATGGCCACCAAGAATGCCACCTTCTGTGACAGCAGTCGTAAGGGAATATCCCCGATCTTCCCATATAGCAGTTTCTGAGCACAGAAAGCACCAATTCAAGTCCCATGGAGCCATCGTGGGACCGCACCCAAGGCGCCCCATGGCGCACACCTTGTACAAAAGGTACGAATCAGCGAATGCGATGCCAGAGGTCTTTGAAAAAGAAGCGCCAGAGCCGATATCTGGCCCTTGATAGTACTCAGGGCCAGCTTCTTGTACAGGCCCTGCTGTAAAAAGGCCAGGACCCTGAACACCACATATGAGCGAGGGTTATAACCCTCCACCTCACACCAGGCTATGTAAGCCTTCCAGGTGCAGTGATAAATTTTGCGAGAAGTACACTTGTGTTCTTTTAGCATGGTAGGACTCACGGAGTCAGCGACACCCCTGTCCCTCAGCACCTGGGCCTCAAGCGCCAGGCCGTCAAAGCAGGGTGCAAGATGGGCCCTTGAGACAGCAGGTCGTCTCACAGCGGGAGCGGCAAGGGAACGTTCACCACCATTTGCACCACATCGGCGTACCACGGACGCCGAGGCCAATCCAGAGCCACCAGGATCATTGGAATTCCCTCCGCTTCCACCCTGCATAGCAACCGCAGAGGAAGCCTGATAGGAGGGAAAGCATACAGCAGGCGATACTGGCCCCAAGGGGCCACGAGAGCGTCCGTGGCTACTACCAACGGATCTCTTGTCCTGGACACAACATTCCTTACTTTGTGATTGACCCGAGACGCCATAAGATCCACATCCGGCGTCCCCCACTTGTGGCAAATCTGGCTAAACACCTCTGGATGGAGAGACCACTCTCCCTGATCCAGCGTCTGGCGATAGAAAAAAAGTCCGCCTGCCAGTTTTCCACGCCTGGAATGTCAATGGCGGAAACCGCCAGAACGTAAAGTTCTGCCCAACGTAGAATCAGAGCTGCTTCCGCCGCAGCTGCTGGACTCCTTGTTCCGCCCTGATGGCTCCCATATGCCACTGCTGTGGCATTGTCCGACTGGACCCGAATCGGGTGACCTCGCAACCTCACTGTCCAGTGAGATAGACACAGCCTGATCGCCCTTAGCTCCAGCACATCGATCGGGAGGCGAGATTCCTGCGCCGACCAACGGCCCTGGGCAGACAGTTGCCCCAGGACCCCACCCCAGCCCGACAGGCTGGCGTCCATCGTGATTATCACCCAATGAAGGGGCAGGAACGACTTCCCCCGAGTCAGTGCCAGGTCCCGAAGCCACCAGGTCAGAGAACCCCTGGTCTGAGAGTTCAGGCGGATCAGAAGGTCCAAGGACCGCGGAGATCTGTCCCACCGGGACAGAACCGTACGCTGGAGAAGGCGAGTGTGGCTCTGGGTGTAAGGTACCGCCTCGAAGGTTGAGACCATGAGCCCCAACACCCGCATACAGAACTGTAATGATGACTGCCGGTGTGACAGGAAGGTTCGCACCGCCTCCTGTAGCGACAGCCACTTGGCCGGAGTCAGACCCAGATACTGCAGGCGACAGGACGGAGAGATCGTCGACTTCTTTAGGTTGATCAACCAGCCGAAGTCCCGCAACAAAGTCATGGTGATCCTCATATTCTCTTCCAGAGCGGAGGAGGACTCCGCTCTCAGGAGCAGGTTGTCGAGGTAAGCTACTATAGTAATACCTCTCTGCTTCAGTAACGCCAGTACTGGGGCCACCAGCCTGGTGAAAACCTGAGGAGCTGAGGCCAGACCGAAGGGGAGTGCCACGAATTGGTAATGGAGGTCCCACACCGCAGGCGCAGAAGACGCTGGTGCCGTGGACAAATGGGGATCTGAAAAAAAAGCGTCCCTGATATCCAGAGACGCCAGGAAGTCCCCCTGATGGAGGGCGGCCACGACCGAACGAATTGATTCCATCCGGAATTTTCGTGTTTTTACATAGCGGTTCAGGGCCTATAGATCCAGATGTGGCTGGACCCCTCCTCCTTCTTTGGAGACCACAAACAGGTTTTAGTAAAAACCCCCGAACCTCTCCACTGGAGGTACGGGCACAGTCACCCCCTGGTTGGAGAGTGCTTGAACGGCCCCAAAGAGGGCCTCCCGACGCCCCTGCGGCAGTTTTAAGTTTGATGGGAAGAACCTGTCTGGGAGTAGAGTACTGAACTCTATCCTGTACCCGGTGGACACCACTTCCTGAACCCACCGGTCAGAAAAGCGAGCAGTCCACCAGTCTGCGAACCCCAGAAGACGTCCCCGGATTGGAGCAGCCCATCAGGCAGAGGATGTTTCGTCTTCTGCCTTTTCAGATGCTGCCACTGCCTCGTACAGGGCCCCGCAGCGGCCTAGCTGGGACGATTTCCTTTCGCCGCACCAGAGGCGCGAAAAAAACCTCTTCTGACCCGAAGAGACAGTCCCCTGTCTACGGCGGAATTCTCGCCTTCGGGGCTTCGGAAGGGAAGTGCTCTTTCCACCAGTGAAATCCTTAATTATCTCATCCAGATGTGGACCGAAAAGACGGCCCCCCTGGAAGGGGAGATCTGCAAGGCCTCTTTTGGGCGCGTGGTCCCTGACCATGAGCGTAACCAAAGGACTCGTCTGAAAATGACGGCAAATACAGCCATTTGGATAACATAGGGAGCAGATCCAGAGCTGCATCACAGAGGTATTTGATACCCTGAAACAAAAATCAGCTCTCTGCGGCGCATCCATCAGGCAACCGTTTTGACAGCGAAAAGGAATGCTGTGGACGCTGCCATTCACGATATTCAGGTGATCAAAGAACTGATCATAGGGATAAGCCCTAGGGGCCCTGCAGACCCGCAAACATATGCAGACGTCTGCGACTCGCCGTCCTGGCTCAGTCGCAGCATAGTGCGAATCCCAGAGATAATGGCGGATACCAGTGCCTCTTCGTGCACAGCCGCCGTGCCCTGGTCCTCCTCTCCTTCTGAGGGGGCCAGTTCACTTTCAGAAAGCTCTACTGGGGTTCCTGTGACCCCCAATGCTATCTCCAGTTCTGAATCCTCCCCTGAAAAACAGGGTGGGGGGGCGTTTTTTAGGGACCCCTGGGGTGATTTTTGGTTCCACCCGGGGGAGAAACTCGCTAAAGACCGCCCGCAGCTGGTCCAAAAGCCCCTTGCGCAGGTTGCGCTGTTGCTGAACCCTCCTCAGCAGGCATAGCAGGGTCGCCTGCCATCGTTTTTTCCCCCCGAATAGCGTGGGAATGCAATGAGAGAAAAAGGAAAAAAGGCTGCTTTGAGGCACCCCCACACTGCCGCACACCACCACCCCACAGAACACCCGGAGACCCAGGAGGACTGCGCCCACCGCCACCAGCACCCACAGGGGAGCCCAGCTATACTTGCTGTTCGCTGCCAGTATGCACTGAGAACCGCCAGATGATCTGCGCCGTCAGAAGCCATCGTTCCAAAGAGAAAGTAAAAACGGCTGTAGCACGTTTTTACAGCATGCATATGGCCGCCGAGGTCATACACTAGAGGCCAAAACCACCTGCAGGGGAACGTGCCTACCACAAAATGGCCGCTCTGAGCACTAGAGGAAGGCTCCTTTAGGAACAGATGTCCGGGACCACGTCAAAATGGCGGCGATCCACCGCAAAAGGGCGGAATAAAGACCGGGTGAGGCACGGTGGGATGGGGGGGTGAGGAAGGACCCCAGGAGTACCGGGAACCCCAAGGTAGTGGCTACCACCCCGAAAGCATTCGGACACCCGTCGCCCCCCCCTCCACACCTGAAGCAGGAGGGCACTCACCATTCCTATCGGGCGTAGCGGGTAGCCACCAGTTCGCAGACCTGCCGCCCCTGTCTGGGCGGGATGCTGCCGGCCAAAGTCGCCCGAGCCGGACCGCAGTCCGGGACCAGGGCGCAAGAGGGGAGACCCCCAGGCCGCCCGCACGGAACGGGCACGATGCGGCGGGACCCCATACCCGGGGACTGGCTCGCATCGGTGGGCCAGGCCAGGGAAGGTACAGAGTCCTGTAACGACCCCGGCCGGCTTCTTGATAGCAGACTTCATGCTCGATAGAAGTAAGTGATTAAAAAATAAAATAAAAAACGGTCTCAATCCAGACCAAATCCCAAATCGCAAATCCCCTAAGGGAGCCAGGTCAACTCGTTGCAAACTAGGCATTAAAACTGATGAGCTATGCAGGGTGGGGGGTTTATGTGGGAAGAGAGGACGGCCCCATGGGAGGGGCCAGCTTGTTCTTTTCCCTGCCTAGTTAACTCCTAGTTGGACTGGTGTCTGTCAGTGAACGTAGGAGAAATGTACCGAATTAGGCCTAATGCACATGGGGATACAAAAAAGGGATTTTATTATAACTTACCGTAAAATCCTTTT
Source organism: Glandirana rugosa (assembly GCA_018402905.1). Taxonomy (NCBI): domain Eukaryota; kingdom Metazoa; phylum Chordata; class Amphibia; order Anura; family Ranidae; genus Glandirana; species Glandirana rugosa. Next base: position 1,552,710 of record BLSH010316824.1, read on the forward strand.
CTCCGAGTTCACTGACAGACACAGCTCTTCTTGACTTTGTGGGGTTTTATGTTCGTCTTACCAGGAGTTAAGGGAGGGTACCCCGGCAGGAGAGAAGGGTGTATTTGGGGGGTGGGACGTATCGAGTAGTCAAAATTACGGATCAAACGTTGCTCAACTGGACCGAGGGAATCCCCTAAACGCTAAACCCTAAACCAGACCTAACTCTGGCAAAAAATAAAATAAAAAATTAGTGAATGAAGATAGCTCGTAC
>BLSH010316824.1:1616831-1632910 GCA_018402905.1 Glandirana rugosa
CTCCGCTCACATTACATTCCGCTCAGAAAACATTACACGATCATACGCCGTGTGCGATCGTGTAATACCTTAATTAAAGGTTCCCTTTTCAAAAAAAAAAACAAAGAAAAATGTTCTGAAGGCGAAATTGCTTCTTGATGTAAAACTTTCGACACACGTTTTCTATCCGTTTCCTGATCAGCGGTCATATCAGTAACCAGAGGGACGTCGACTTGAAAAGGTCTGATGACTGACTGGAACAAGACGTCTCCGTCCCGTTACGAAGGAGTCTCGGAGGTCGTTCCTCTTGTGATTCGTCGAGTCATCACTACGGTGGTTTAGAAGACCAATGACTATACTGGCGACTAGTCCTTTGCCTATCTTTTGCACACAGCTTTCAAAATGTAGTTCTTCGTTAAAGCGGAAGTCTTGTAAAAAGAAACAAAAAAAAAAACTTTTCCCTTGGAAATTAATTCCATAATGTGCTAGCGTGTGCCGCATACTAGCACATTACAAAAGACTCGCCTTACATTACACTCGCCTCACATTACAAAAGACTCAACAAGCTCAGGGTTCACAGGCTTCCGACACCTGAATGGCTGAGCCGCAATGAGTATGTCACGTGTGCGTGGGAGCCACGATCGCAGCACAGCACTCTGATGAGATGACGCACTCCATTGAGGCTGGGTTCACACCGAGGGACAGAGTGGCTCCCAGCCGGGGTATGGTGCGTCCCCATTCACTGTTTCAGCCTATATTTTTGGCTGAATTCAGACCTGAAAACAGACCAGAAGACGCACCGGAGCCTTTCCGGAGATGTGTGAACTGGCTCCATAAAGAGATATTCCTTGTACCTACAGGCAAGCTTTATTATACACTTACTTGTAGGTACTGGTGATCAGGCTGTGTTTACTACTGCTTTCAAGGATAAGTTCTTTTAAAAAAAAATATAAACGCACAACTTTTTGAAGGAAAAAAAATGTGCATGTGTTATTTTTTTTTTTATTAGGAGCATGGAAAGCACTGCACTTACGATCAGCTGATCACAGGTTCAATGCATAATTCCTGAAGACTGTCAGCGTAAGCTGTCTACCCATACCTCATACGGGAAGGCAGTTACACAATGACAGGAACCATCAATTAACTACCTAAAGTGCTCACCAGTGCTCTGGTAGTTAATTGAAAACTACAAGCCATCAGCTGCAAATGTTGTAGCTTTCCCATTCACAGAACTCTATTTGTGTCAGTGAGTTCGGGGAGAAGATCTGATGTTACATGCTCCACCCTAAAAATGGGTGGAAGTGAAACATATAACATGTTCCCAAATGTGAACTTATAACTCAGGGAACATCAAGAAATTTGTATCTGTGGCTATAACTGTAAAATAATACACAAGATATTTAAACAAACCAACCCCCCCCCCCCCCCCCACACACACACACACACACAAAATCTTACATATGGGTATCCTGGAGTTCTTCATGTCCTTTTAGGGTTTATTTACACTATGATGTGTGTGTTGAGTGTACATAAAACGCAATGACATTTGCATGCTGCACAGCATTTCATACTTTTTTTTATTTTTAAACTTCAACTGACTGTCTGTGTGTGTTGTGGTGCATTCATATGCGTTTACATGATTTGCACTGAAGTAAGACATGTTTCGGTGCAGGGAAGAAAACATCAGTGCAACCCTTTGGTGTGGACTGCTCCCTTTATAATGTTTATGCACTGGCATATGTTGATCAACATGTGCCAGTGCATATGGTGTGAACAGACCCTAAGTGTTCAGCAGTAATGTACTGTGCACAGGAAATCTTTTAAAGAAAAAATCTGGGTAGTATTTATAAAGGAAGGGTATCCTTATAAATAGTCACAAGAACAGTGTTTCTCTAGGGCTAAAGAATTTATGAAGTGTTGTCTCAATTAAGCTGTCACTTCAGCACCATGGATAGCTCTATATTGGAGACAACACACAGCACTATCAGCTGTTTACATATTGAGAATCACTTCTGTCAGCACCACAGACAGCTCCCTTACCTGTATATTTGTTTATGTTAGCACTACTGCAATTGAAAGACTAACCTGTAGCACATGGAGTTCTAGCTTCAAAATACCAATGATTCCCATCTCACAAGACTGATGATATTTTATCAAAAGGATATCTACATGATCTATGCAAAAGGATCTCTGCATGTCAAGCTTAAAAATATAAGATCACTGTATAAAAACTAGCAGAGGACATAGAAGTGTAAACCTGCTACTATCGCTGTCAGGATGCTAAACCATTTACTGAACATATACTTTTTAACTTTATCCGATGGAACAGTGAAAGGTACGGATGGTTTTAATAAGGATTACAGATAATTAGCCCATCCACTTACAGAGCATGATGCGTCTGGCTGATTATCTGCAAACATACCTTGAGAAGGATTTCTGAATTAAAGATTCTGCTAATTTCAACTGTAATGTCACTTTTGTGCACTGCAAAGCCAAAGCGTACACATTTAATAACAATACATGGATCCTGAATAGACCAAGTGGGAAAACCAGGTGATCCATGGCTGAAGCCTACACAAACATCAAGAACATTGCAACCTTGAACAGCAGCAGGAGAGGGGAGGAGAGAACGGCTAACCCGTTCCATGCTGGAGGAGGCCTTATCTGCAGTAGAGGACCTAGTAAAAGGCACACACCTCCAAATGTGCTCTTTTGTTGTGACTCATACTGCTAAAAACGTACGCCAAACTCAAGGATCTGCTTTCACCTCTGACGCTTGCATCTCATTTGGATGCTGCTAGGAATGACTTTGCTGGAAGATGTCAAGGTGTATGTACCCTGCATGGCTCAAGCAGTGTCTGACCGCTGGTGGTGTAAGTGCACAAGGACAGCAGTGACAATGAAGTTAATAGGCAGGCACATGTGTGTAATGTCATGAACCATTCCTTGGGGTGATGCCTCTTTTGGGGCTCATTTATTCTTGCGACAGCCCGTGGGTCACTTTTAAGATGGTGGTTAACAGGCGATATGTCTCCTGTTGTAACCCTGAATTGCACGCGGTTGCCAGATGGTGAGGAGGTGATATGAACCCTTCACATTGCCTGTTTTAACCCTGTAAATACTGCACCAACTAGCCACAATTGCGTCATGTCCACGTTTGCTTGACTGGATCACGTTTGGCAGTGAACGAAACAAAGGGTATACTTTTTGCATGTGTACCAGCCCCTGTAGTAGGCTAAAACTGCACCTCAACTCATTTTACTATGAAGAAATATCATCGGCACACCAAGGATTCCTTGAAAGGGTCCAAATCTTTATTTTCGTGATCACATGGTAAACATATAGCAACGTTTCGGAGCCACGCAGAACCCCTTCGTCAGGCAAGTGAGGTTGCTTGACGAAGGGGCCCTACGTAGCTCGGAAACTTTGCCATAGGTTTCCTATGTAACCATGAAAATAAAGCTTTGGACCCTTTTGATTAATGCTTGGTGTGCTGACGACATTTCTTCACTCTGAAGTTTAATGTACATGGGACATTGTTTAACCTCCCCTGAACGATTTTAACTTGGCAGCTAGAAACCGACGTCCAAAACATCTGTTTAGCCGCGTTTACATGCCGCATTTTTTTTTTTTTAAATGAAAGACACCTATAAACCAAAACACTGCTAAACGCGAGTTACCTCATTTAGGCACGTTTATAGGCATTTGACGTTTCAAATGCGTCTGAACATCCATCCTGAACGCATTTTTTTGCTTTCCAAAAAAAGCTTCTAAACTCAACTGCCTAGAAACGACCCTTTGCACGTGTACTGACAAGTTAACACAGAGGAGAGTTAAGGACCAGCTAAAAAAAATGCCTGACTGCTCCTAAACGTCCATTTACCAGCAGCAGTGTACATGAGGCCTGATTGTCTACGGCAGGCATCCTCAAACTATGGCCCTCCAGCTGTTGCGGAACTACACATCCCATGAGGCATTGCAAAACTCTGACATTCACAGAGATGACTAGGCATGATGGGAATTGTAGTTCCTGAACAACTGGAGGGCCATAATTTGAGGACCCCTGGTCTACGGTTTCCAGTTTATGGTCATTACAGCACCACTGAATAGCCATTTTCTTGAACGTGTGTATATTGCGTTTCAACTCATTTTATCGCTCCCCCTGGCTGCAAGCGCGAACGACCTCTTAGGCCTCATCAAACCAGTGGGTTTTTTTTTTTCCCACAACAGCATAATTCGGCCAGTTGACTTGAATGGGTTGACCTACATCCCAAAAGAAGCTCCTGCACCTTTCTGGGGGGGGGGGGGGGGACCTTTGCAGGTTTCCCGTGCCATTAACAATTAGTGGCACTGCTAGCGCGGCACGTGGGAGGCGCTGGGGTGAATGTGGCCTTAAAGTGCACCGTGGCTCGTTGTGGAGGAGACCACCACACAGATGGCCAGCCCAATGACCTTCTAGTGTCCCTTAAAGAGTAGCCTAGCAGCAGAAGGCATGGGAAGCACATCCATGCTCAGGAGGGGATGGTGAGATTCCAGAAGACAGGATGGTGGTGGTGGTCCATCTGTCACCTGTAGAAGAGGAGCTGTCCTGATGTGTGACGATCGAGGTGACCTCTATGTCTCATACGCACTGCACCTATCCCTCCTCCTCCGTACTACACAGAGATCACAATGCAACAAGCAGAGAGGAGCTCCAAGTGTAGCAAGTCATGTGGCCCCTTACCTGAAGTCACTGTACGGGTGTATGATCCAGGCCCCCGCGGATTTCACCCTCTCCTGTTCCCTCTCCACCGCTTTCTGGCTGCCGAACATCCGGAGGGAGAACTTGTTGACCCCGGGCTGAAGCATGGCAGACAGCTGGCGCTGCATGAAGCCCGAGCGGGGCTCCCCTTCTCCGGCCTCGCCATCCTCCGTGTCTTTCCCCGGGGAGGACCCCCGCGGAGGTTCGGTGGAGAAGGACACCTTGTGCTCCCGGGGCGGCGCCTCACAAAGCTCCCGCCTGCACTCCCCGTTCGGGCTGCCTTTGCCGGTGCCCGGAGTTCCCGCTGAGCTGCATGGGCTGCGGGTGCCCCTCCTCCCCGCCGCCCGGGACTGTTGCTGCTCTTCAGGCGTCGCGGCTGCCTCCACTCCTCTCATCCCCGCAGCGATGGAGCCGCCGCTGCCGCCGCCGCCTCCCCGCCCGTCCATGGCAGCGGGGACCTGCGGAGTGTACAGAGGGAGCGACCGCGGGGCGGGGGCACTCCAGAGGGCGGGTGCTAGAGACACATCGGGCCTATGGTGAAAAAGGTGGGCGGTGGATGATGTGCGCGTCCAATTGAGGCGAGAGGAGGCGTTTTAGGAGAAACGCATTGCCAAGATGCTCCTTCTGACAGCAGGTTGGGCGCACTGACATTAGGATAGGGCAAAGCACAAAGGAGCCAATCAGGAAGAACCTAGCACGATTGTCATATTACACAGATTTGCTGATAGGAGAGAAATCCGTTATGTGAGGCGGAGTAACAACGCTGCGAGCAAATGAAGAGCGACGTAAGGAAGTCCTGCAGTCCGGAATTGGAGGACAGAAAATGGGCGTAACGCTTATGGAAAGCAATACAAGGGGCGGGGAAGAGGAGGGGTTCGACAGCGAGAATTACACAGGCGGCGCCAGAGGTTATTGGGCGTGGTGGATGTGAGGGCGGGGCCTTGAAGGGGCGGTCTGGAGAGCTAGCGGTCACACAGTGCTCGCTGTATACGGAGGGCAGAGAGGGGGGCGATCGGCAGCAGCAGTGATTTGCCTGGCCTAGATTTTAGGTTCAGACTAATCCCCTGGGTGCATTAGTAATGTTACTTCTTAGGGAGTGCGGCTTTTGGCACATTTCCATTCTATGAAATCTTCCATCTACATCACCTACCGAAGTTAAGCAACTTTTCTTGCTTGCAGTTATTTACACCGTTATGGCCAGTCCCACATATTACAATCTGATTGTACAATCCCTTTTATGGCGGTCGCACATACATCAATAGAAAGATCAATTTGTTTTCCAATGATAGGAATATTAGATTTAAAAGGTAGGGAAAAACACAACTAAAATGTAATAAATAGCAGCTTACTATTAAGCCTCGTACACACGATGCGACGATCGTACGACCCAAATCGTATGTTGGCTGTTGTGTCTCGCATACTGACATGCACTAAGCGATCGTACGACCAAGCCGAAGATAGTGACGTGTTACAAGCGTATAAAGAGGAAGTTCAGGTGCATGTGATTTGTGAATTAGGAACGAACAGACACTTCTGGCCGTTCCTGACTTCTGAGCATGCGTGTTTTGCACAGTACAACTTGTTGGACCAACTTTTCTGTACTCACGGTACAATGGTCTTACGACCGCTTGTTGGTACAACCAAAGTTTTCCAGTCTGCTCATTCAAGTTCTGTTGTACGACTGTTGTACGTTGGCTGTTTTAATCGCACGTACTAACATTCGGATGATCGTACAACAAGCGGTCGTACGACCGTTTTCATACAATTGTCGCATTGTGTGTACGAGGCTTTAGATGTGGTGGCTGCATTAATTTATTAGTTTTTTTTTCCTTTATTTTCACCTGGCGATCCAGCCTGTAAGGCTTCTTTCACACTAGCTTTGCCTTTCTGATCAGGTCTGCCCTACCAGTTTTTTCAAGCTCCATGCAGTTCCAAGGGCAGACTAATGTAAGTGGACTTGTGACCCTGTACACCGACCTACCTCCAAATCCATCAAGGGCCAGGAAAAAAAAATGAAAAAGGACTGCATCCTTTTCTGTGTTTCCAGAACTAAATGTGAAGGATCTGAGGTAGCCTGATTTAACCGGTTCAGCCCCAGCGCCGTAAATAGGCGGCGGCTGGTTTTGAGTGGCTGTACCGGGATATAGCCTGCAGCTATCGTTTTTTAGAGCGGACGGTCGGCTATCCAGGGATGTCGACCGATCCGGCTCGGGAGCCGCTCAGTTGTTATCCCAGGGGGCGGGAGGGGACATCCCCCCCCCTCGCGCCGCCTTCTGCCGCTCTTCTCCGGCCTCCCGTCCCACCAGGAGACCGAAGCGACGATCCAGTGCCTCCGCCGGCTTGAAGGAGACCTGATAGAAGCCGGGATCGGCTCCGATCGGGTCTCCTTCGGCAAATTCCAGAAGCGACGCCACAACGTCACTTCCGGTTTACTCGGCAGCTAAGGGCGCCAATTTAAAAAAAATGACAGTATTCAGAATCGCCGTTTTTAGTGATCTGAATACTGTGAAGTGCAAAGGAGGGATGGGGGGTCTTTTAGACCCCCCCCCCAGCCCTCCAAAAAGTGTACCTGTCACCATATATTACTATCAAAGGGATGTTTTTCCTTGTGATAGCAATAAAAGTGATCAGAATTTTTTTTTTCAAAGGAACAGTGTTATAAATAAATAATCAAATAAATAAAAAAAAAAAAAAATATATATATATATATATATATAAAGCGCCACCGTCCCCACGAGCTCACGCAGCAAAGAAAACGCATACGTAAGTCGCGCCCGCACATGAAAACGGTGTTCAAACCCCACATGTGAGGTATCGCCGCGATCGCCAGAGTGTGAGCAATAATTCTAGCAAAAGACCTCCTCTGCACCTCTAACCTGGTAACCGATAAAATTTTTTAAATCGTCGCCTATGGAAATTTTTAAGTACCGGACTTTGTCGCCATTCCGCGAGTGCGAGCAATTTTCAACCGTGTCATGTATGGTATCTATTTACTCGGCATAACATCCTCTTTCACAATATACAAAAAAAGGCTAACTTTACTGTTGTCTTATTTTTTAACTCAAAAAAGTGAAATTTTTCCAAAAAATTTGCGCTTGAAAGACCGCTGCACAAATACCGTGTGACAAAAAAGTATTGCAACGATCGCCATTTTATTCTCTAGGGTGTTTGAAAAAAAATATGTTTGGGGGTTCTAAGTAATTTTCTAGCAAAAAAAACTGTTTTTAGCTTGTAACCAACAAAGGTAAAAAAGGGACCCGGTTGGTAAGTGGTTCAACGGACAATTTACTTCAGCAGTCCATAGATTCAATACAGATGGGCTGACTGCAGAAAAAAACTGAATAGGCACAGATGTCACAAAATTGACATTCATCCCGTTCTGCTCAGATTCAGCAGGGGATCTGTTCACTGATCTCCCGCTGAACTGAGCAGGGCTCGCCTTAAGGCGGCCGACAACCCACCCATCCTGGTGGAAGGTATTACCTGGGAGAAGATACAGATAGATGACCAGCTAGTGGAGCGAATAGGTGTCGTGGTAGCTCACAGCTCGGTGCGCTCAGCGCTATCTATTGTCCTGAGCATGAATGTCTTGAAAGACTTAAGGCCCGTACAGACAATGGGAGTTTTCGTACATCGGCCGATCTTCCGATTGTCGGATCATACTATAACATTTTTGTCGGATGTGAGCACAACGTCTGATTTTCATATAATTAGTAGAGTTTTCATCCAAAAAAAAAAAATCGTACCTGCAAGACTACGCATGCTCAGAAATGAAAAATTACATACACAGCTATTCAACACATTAAGTCACTTCTGACGTTGAATTAGTTAGTGTGAGAATTTTCGTATTGTTAGTACGCTCTTCACTTTCGACATGAGACAAGCATCCAACAAAAAATGGACATTCGGTCTTCCAAAAATCTAAGGCTGTGTGAGAGGCTTTAGACTTACCCTGCTTGCTGGCCAAGTTTGAATATTCAGGCCGGGGCTGTGGTCTGCGAGTTCTCTGGCTCAACATGTTCTGGGCCTAGGAATCTCACCAGAAGGCAGTAAGGAAACAGCTGGTGTAAGTAGAGGTTGTCCATATGCCCCTTCCCAAACAAAATTGGCACATCTCAAAGATATAGTTTGGTCTCTGCCCTTCAGACCTCACAAGAAACTGCAAGGGACCACAGTAATGGTGGAGCCCCGCAAAGATGCAACAGCATTGGGGGAGTGTCTAGTTGTCCACACCTTAACCAAGGGAAGGTGTTGATTCAGCTTATCAATCTTATCATAGAAGACCTCTACTGTACATGATGCCCTGCCACTGCATCTCGGAGGCCCATCTCGGAAGCCGTCTGCGGCCCATTACAGGTGGCCATGACCTCCTTGAACGAGCCACAAAACAAATCACATCTGGAACAGCTGGCCATTTCTTTCCAGAACTATCCTCTACCACAACAGTGGCTACTTCATCAGTTACTGGAAAAGCACCTACTGTTCTTTGCCACTAGCTCTGCTGCACAGAGGCCATTGACCAGTCCATTCATACGGGGGCTCCACCCATCCAGGAGCGCTACTGTCATATTCCCCCAGCCCTGTGCCAGGAGGTCAAAGACTTGCAACATGCTATTGTGGGGGGGGGGGGGGGTAATTCAAGAGATCCATAGGCCTCTCCCATTGTCCTGGTGTGAAAAAAAGATTGTTTTTTGCAATTCTGTGTAGATTACCACAAGCTTAATGCCCGTACCCACCAGGATCCTACCCAATGTCCAAGATGGAGGAGTCGCTTATGGCGCTTTGCCAAGCAAAGTTTTTCTCTACCCTCGATCTGGCAAGCAGTTACTGGCAAGTCCCAGTGAGAGACCAAGATCGTGAAAAAACTATCTTTATCACGCCCTTTAGACTATTCAAATTTAATCTCATGCACTTCAGACTGAGCAATAACTCCAGGACAGGGGTATCAAACTCATTTTCATTGTGGGCCGTATCAGCATTTTGGTTGCCCTCAAAGGGCTGGTTGTATCTGTAAGACTAGGTGTCCAGAGCACCCTACCGTCAGAAGTTAAGAGTCCCTCCACCCTCCCTTATATCACAGTGCACCCCCCTTACCTTGTTCTGCTTCCAGAAAGAAGCTGGGGGCGGAGCTGGGAAGCAGAATCTGCAGGGTCTTGAGGAGGACCAGAGGAGGGCTGGAGTCAGCTGGCGGAGTTTGCTTAATGCTGAGACCAAGGGAGGCAGAGAGGGGTGCTGCAATTCCATAGAGAGGCACAAGATCTGTAGGAGTTCTGTCCTCCTCGCTGTTGCCAACAACTGAGATGAGGGGGGTGCTCTAGCTGCAGGAGAGGTGTAAGCAGTGGCAGCTCGCCCATATGGGGCACAGGGGCACTGCACTCGTAATCCATGCGCCCGGCCCTTAATTTGCATGCAGGGCGCTGCATGCATGGATTTTTGTTTTAGAAGCATGTAATTAGAGCCTGAGGCATCATGTGTCCCAATTTTAACGTTTATATTTTTAAAACGACCCATCAACCTTTATTACAAAAAAAGGGGAAAAAAATCATTAAAAAAAAAATGTATATATGTGGGAAACCATACACCCATAAAAATATGTAAATGAAACAATTAATGAAAAATAATAACTAAAAAAAATAAACAATAATGAAAATTATTTATAATATGTTAAGAATTATCTATAAAATAATTGACATCCAGCTCAATATTAAGCCCAAAGGGCGAATAACTTTTGAGGAGAAAGATCCATTTAGATTCCCAGAAGATGGGACAATTCCTCTTCAATAAAGCAGTGTTTGACAGAGCAGGCAGCAGGAGAGATAAATATATTCTTTTCAGGTAATAGGTTTATTTGGCATTGTAGATTGGTGACTGGGCTACAACCTAATTGGAAAATACTATATACAGTATAATATCACATTACAGCTTGCCATCTGCTGGTGACAGCTCTAAAGTTTGAACCTTATACAAACAAGAAAGCAAAAGAAGCACCTATATTTCTATCCCCAGGTTTCCTTTTTAATGCACAATGCTGACTGTGGTCAGTTAGTGGTGATGGCTGACAGGTTAAAAAAGTGACAATTCTTGAAAGCCTCAGGGTTGAGGCAGAGGAAAACTCAGTATAACATTGGCTATGCCATCCATGTATTTTGTCATTTTGATTGGGCACAAGAACAGTCTTTCCATGGCTGAATGGTTTACTACTAAGCCTAAAGGATAACAAAACCCAAGAACAATTTAGTGTATATATCAGCTTACCAGTCCTTAGATGTGGTGGTTGCATTAGTTTTCATTTTTAAAGCTAGGGACATGTTAAAGAGGAGTTCCGCCTGGGGAAAAAAAATTAAAAGTCAGCAGCTACAAATACTGTAGCTGCTGACTTTTAATATTAGGAGACTCCAGCCGATTTTTGGATCGTTTCCAAGGAGCTGCCACCGCCATTCATGGTAAGGGAAACTTGCAGTGAAGCCTTTCAACTTCACAGCCAGTTCCCTACTGCACATGCGCGCTGTGCTTTCTAATTGGCCTGGCGGCGGGGGAAGGAAGAGGGGGGCCAACTTCAGAGGGACGGGGCCGCGGTGCCGTCTCCTGAAAGTGGGGAAAGGGTACCCCCCTTGAAAGGTGGCAAATGTGGCACCGAAGGGGGGAGGAAGCAGAGCAGGGGAAGTTCCACATTGCAAATGCAATGTCCATCCTTGTCACTTCCTGTGAGCTGACATGAAATAAAAAAAACAATGTTATCTTTCTTTAAATCCATACCCCCATATAATGCCCCAAAGGCAGATATTTGAAGTCCAGCCTGTGTGACAACCATGACTCCCTCTATAGATACAGCGGACTAAGCATAGCCACCCAAGACAGGAATCATGTAATTTACAGGATTACCAGGTGAAAATAAAGGAAAAAGCCTGAAAAAACTGCAAATGACTCATCTAGACACTGGAAAGCTGCAACATATTATATATATATTTCTTTTTTTTTTGGGGGGGGGGGTTAGATATGCTTTAAATACCTTTTATTGTGCACAATGCACAGCTGAATGTTCACACTTCAACCTTCAACACAGCAGATATGCAAAGCAGAGAATAAAGATTTATTTTTCTAGTTTGTTCATCTTAAAATTATTTTTCCCAAAGTTATTAATTTTTATGAAGCGGTTCTTAATTTTTTCTTCTGACATTTATATAAAATAATAAATCCTGGGCAGTGAATTGGCCATTCAGCTCTGGCACCAGCTGTGTTACAATGGCTGACTAATGCAAGAAAGGCAGAAAATAGCAACTGCTGACAATATTGCCACTCTAAAGTGTAAGCAATTACTTGGATTTTGCCTGAGTTTTGCTTGAACCAAGTTCATTTTATTGCTGTTTAAATGGAGTTCAGCACCGAATGTAAGGTTCATTGTGCAGTCCCAGATATACAGTATATAAGGCTATACATGACATGTATACATGCCATAGTCATTGAAAAAATAGGATTTTTTGTCATACTTACCCGTAAAATCCTTTTCTTGAAAACTTTACAGGACACAGAGTTAGGCTAATATTCATTACCTACTGGGTTATACTTCATCATCAGGTGAGTGGACACTGGTAGACAGTCTTAGACAGGAAGTGATCCCCTATATAACCCCTGCCATACAGGAAGCACTTTAGTTTTGTAGCAAGCACTGAATCCTCAAAAAGAGGGGATTTTTCATGCAAGTATGATAAAGAAAAATCCTATTTTTCTTTTTCATACATCACGGGACACAGAGTTAGGCTAATATTCATTACCTACTGGGACATCCCAGAGCAATAGCCTTGAGGTCCGGGAGACACCCTGCCAAACATTGAACATATGCGCTGAAGACCAGGTAGCAGCCTTACAAATCTGAGCCACAGATACCTGATGGCGAAAAGCCCAGGAGGTTTCAATACCCTTGGTAGAATGAGCTCTCACCCTGAAGTGAGGAGCTTTACGTTTCAGACTGTATGCCTGAATGAACAATTGACGGACACAATTAGCAATGGAAGCATTGGAATCTGCCTGCCCCTTCTTGACTCCTTCTGGTAGAACAAAAAAGTCTGATCCTTGGATCTCTGCAGATCTGGACAAATAAACTCTGACTGCCCGGACAACGTCCAAGGAATGCAGTCATCTCTCTTCCGCCGAACGAGGCTGAGAGATAAAAGAAGGAAAAACAATGTCCTGATTTACATGAAAGGCCGACACCACCTTTGGCAAGAAGGATGAAATAGGATGCAACACCACCATGTCGTGGTGAAGAATTAGGCATGGCTCCCCACAGGAAAGGGCCACCAATTACGATACTCTTCTAGCTGAGGTGATAGCCATCAGGAAGGCTAGCTTGCGTGACAGCAAGACTATTGGAATCTCTTTGATAGGCTCAAATGGTTGTTTCTGTAACACAGACAGCACCAAATTTAAGTCCCAAGGACACATAGGTGACCTACTGGGGGGGAAGCAAATGAGTTGCCCCCTGCATAAAGGTTCGGACAAGCAAATGAGAGGCTAAAGGCCTTTGGAAGAATACTGACAGGACCCAAATCTGACCTCTGATTGTACTCAAGGCCAATCTGATTTCCACAGCCGACTGTAGAAAAGAGAGAATTCTCCCAATCACGTATTTCCGAGGATGCCATTTACTGGCTTCACACCAAGCAATATAAGTCTTCCAGACCTTATGATAGATCTTCTTAGTGACCGCTTTCCTAGCATTCACTATGGTTGACACCACCGGTCCCGAGATGCCATGATCCTTCAGCAACATGAAAGGGGAATCCTGCTAATAACTTCTTACAACGAAGCTCGGTTGACCAGTTTTTAAGCCATAGAAGTCTGCACATGTGTACAGACAAGAGAGCCAAATGAGAGACTTACTGTATAGAATCCTTTAAGGCATCTACAGCAAAACACAGCGCTCAAGGAATATCTGCCCTGTTTTCAGCAAGATCATCCTCCTGGTTACGCCTGTCAGGCCATCTGACCTGATCTTTTAAGGACTGGCAGACTCCAATTACTGGCTGGCTGAATAGCTGGACAAAGAAAAGAAAGCCTTTAATAAAGACTCCAGTTTCTTGTCAACAGGGTCTTTCAAGCCCAATGCGTTATCCCCTAGACAAGTTAAGTTCTTGTTTAAGGAAGAGATTGCCGCATCTACGGCTGGCATGCTCCAATGACACTAATCTTTGCGCGCCCAGATTTAGGGGACGGCGAATGCGAGGCTCCGTGTTTGCACAATGCCTATGGCGAAGCCACGTGCGCCATGGCCGCCAACAAACTCGCAAGCATCATGTGATCGCACGTTCAACAAACTTCCAAGCATCATGCGATCGCATGATTTAAGATGCGCAATGGTGCACCCTCATGCGCGGGTATCCATTAAGGTAAAAAACAGCCAGACAACAAGACAACAAGATAAGAAAAGGGTACTCTGCAAACAGCTAGCCCAAAACTCCCACCTGTAGTCACCGCACACGTGTTCAGCCTCTAGCTAGCTTGACTGATTGTTACAATCACTGGGGCACCGCACAATAAGTAAATAAGGGGGCTTTCATTTACCCGTCCAAGCACAGGGCAGCCTTAGAAACTAAGAGCTTAACCTTCACCCATCACGGCGGGTTGCTGTCACTTGAGGACCTTCAAGGACTGGGTACCATTTTCATGTTTAGGGTCCACTCCCTTGGACCTGTACAGCACCCTGCAGGAATGCCTTAGCTCTGTGGTGTCCAGGATTCCACTAGGCAGGGTCCAGCGCCCGGAGGTCATGTTACAGGCAAAACCTTGCAGGATCCTTGTGTCTTCTTTGCGAGGCTCGAGTACCATTTATCTAAGCTCATAGCCTGTTTCAAATGGATCCGGTCGATCACTTGATTCATTTAAGAACCATTTTTGGGTCGAAAGACCTGGAGCTCAGAGGCCTCAAACAAACATGCCCATCCACCTTGCATACACTGGTAAAAAAGGAAGTGCTTCCTGTATGGAAGGGGTTATATAGGGGATCACTTCCTGTCTAAGACTTTGTCTACCAGTGTCCATTCACCTGATGATGAAGTATAACCTAGTAGGTAATTAATATTAGCCTAACTCTGTGTCCTGTGATGTATGAAAAAGAAATCTGCTTACTGAAGGATCTTTTGAAGAACAATTGTGGTATGATCATGCATAACTGTTTATGCCAAAATCTGTAGCACCATCCCCATAGGGGCTGCTAGAAGATGACTGTCCCTAGAGGTTGCCCTGATCTTGCAAGCCCCCCGACACCTCTGACACCCTGGTTCTGACATAATTCAAAGAGAGAATACAAATGCAAAAGACACCAAAGAAATAACAGAGATTGCAAATGGAATGTCAAGAACAGTGAACCTGGAGGTAAAATCCAATAAATCTTAAGGGACCCTTTAACTCCAGGAACAAGAGGGAGGAGAAAATACTTTTTGTCAGTCAGCTCCCTCTAAGCCCTGAAGCCACAGGCAAAAAGAAACAACAAAACACAATATGTATAACCTGAGTGAAAGTCCCCCTTTAAGATAAACAGGTGCTGTACATTGATTGCTTTGCATAGAGGAGTCTTTGAAATAAGGGTGTCCAAAAACTTCAGCTAGCTATGAAGGGGCCCAAAGGTCTTGCTGTGCAATGGTGACCAGCAAAGATAAATAGGATAAGCAAGGTGTTTCCCAGCAAAAGGCCTCTGATATAGAAAAGGGTGTAGTAAAGCAGGGACGTGCAGTCAGGGGAGGCAGAGCCTCACCTGCCATGAACATAAAAAAAACACGATTGAACTTCATGGGTCGTAGCTTAGCAAATTTGGGGGGTAAGTAGCTGAAGCCATACCCCTCCAGTGGTCAAAAACTGGGGCTTCCACGACCTATGGTTCCAGAGATATGGGGCTCCTCGCACAGCCTGTCAAAAGCTACATACAGAGCGGCCAGTTTAACCACCTCAGGACCGCCCACCGTCAAATGACGGCGGAGCGGTCCTGCTCTTCCAGCGGGTGGACGTCATATGACGTCCTCCCTTTAAGCCGGGATTGCGCGCGTTAGGGCCGAATTTCCCTCCTGCAGTATACTGCAGGTGGGCGACCTTCTCGTCCTGGCGAGGCGGCAGTAAACTGCCACCCGCCAGGACTCCACCAATTTGACCGGCGAGACATACATCGAAAACTGTCCGACACGCTCCTCGGGGTATAGAGACCTTGGTATCCAGCACCTTCGGGGTCAAAAACTGGTGACCTCCCCATACCGAAGTCGATGAATGGGGGGTTTAAACGATTCGATGCTGGGTACTTCAAGTTAGCACAAAAAAAATACAAGTACCGTCCACTCCGAGACGGAGGGGACTGACGTGCAGGGACGAAATG
>BLSH010316824.1:1635007-1651534 GCA_018402905.1 Glandirana rugosa
TGATCAGATCTGATCAATTTTCAATGATTGGCACCATAGCTTGTAGACTCTATAACTTTCACAAGGACCAAATAATATACACTTATTTGGGTTATTTTTACCAAAGATAGGTAGCAGTATAAATTTTGGCCAAAATTTACAAAGAAAAATTACTAATTTGCAAAATTTTATGACCGAAACAAAGAAAAAGGCATTTTTTCAAAAAAATTTCAATCTTTTTTTATTTATAGCACAAAAAATAAACCCCCTCCTAGTGATTAAATACCACCAAAAGAAAGCTCTATTTGTGTGAAAAAAAGGACGCAAATTTCATATGGGTACCGTGTTGCATGACTGAGTAATTGTCATTCAAAGTGTGATAGCGCTGAAAGCTGAAAAATGGCCTGGACAGGAAGGGGGTTTTCGTGCCAGGTACTGTTGTGGTTAAATACAACCTGGCACACTGTTTGCAGCAGACTGAGAGGATGAGCTCACAGCGCCTCTCCTTGAGAAGTTATAACTTCAACTTCAGTAATTTGTCCGTTAAGCCACCTGCTTGAGTACAGTTTTTGAAAATATAGTAATTACCTTAAAAACAATATATATAAATTTGTATATTACTTACTTATGGTAATTAACTCCTTGCCACCCAGCCAATTCTGACACTTCTCTCCTACATGTAAAAATCATAATGTTTTTGCTAGAAAATTACTCAGAACCCCCAAACATTATATATATATTTTAGCAGACACCCTAGAGAATAAAATGGCGGTCGTTCTAACTTTTTATGTCACACGGTATTTGCGCAGCAATTTTTCAAAGGCATCTTTTTTGGAAAGAAACTTTCATGAATAAAAAAAAAAACAAAAAAACACCAAAGCTAGCCCGATTTTTTTGTATAATGTGAAAGATGATGTTACGCCAAGTAAATAACATGTCACGCTTTTAAAATGGCGCACACTTGTGGAATGGCGCCAAACTTCAGTACTTGAAAATCTCCATAGGCGACGCTTTTGAAAATATTTACAGGTTACATGTACATGCTCTAACGATCACAGCGTATGTAACCTGTGTGTATCTGGCTCTGATACTAGCCAGTGCCTCACCAGCCACTGACCTCACCGCACGTCCCTGGAGTAAAGATGTCTGCATGCAGTGTCTCTGAATATAATTTTAAAGGTGGGTTTCTGCCCACTCACCAATCCTGGAGATACCAAGGCTTGTGGAGGAAGGATGTCCTAGAACAGGCTCTTGATGGATCTGCAACCAGATTAAGGATGCCCGACTGGCAACCTGATGACTAAGGGATTCAGCGGCATCTGAATAGCCACACTGTCGATGAGAGGTCAGTGACTGAGGATCTGCTGTCCAGGCCACAGCATTCACTCACGCCGGCCAGGGGAGCATCAACTCTTGCTCCTGCAGCTGTAGATCCCGTGTCTGAAGAGAGCAAGCCCCTCACCAGATCAAGAATACGGGGCCATGACCTCAAACTAGCAGAAGGAAAGTTCAAAATTTATCTTAGAAAGTACCATTTTATTTTCATACTAGAATGCAGTGCCCTTGTGATCTGTAGGGGTCAGTTCAAAGTTAAAGACACCCCAAGCACAGTGCTTTTGCCCGCAATGGATTGCATAGTCAGGGCTGCTGTTTGAAATCACCGGGCCCCATACAGCCTACTTGACAGCCCCCCTCCTCCCCCCCCAGCCGAAAGTGACTGAGGACATAGAATTATCAGTCCCTTTCTCTGCAGCCTCAGCAGCATAGATGAATGAATACACAGTGCTCAGAGGCTTCCTGCTCATTCACAATCTGAAGTATAGTAAACACAGTTTATTACTAATACATACCATAAAACAAAAACAAAGGTGATGGCGCTGACTAGGCTAGAAATGCCAATGGGAATTTTTACCTGCAATTATTGTTTTCCCACCTAGCTTCAGGCATATACCAAATAATATAAAATCAATCAAAAATAAAAATACAATATATATAAATCAGTAAACCAATCACTAACATATATAATCAACATATGCTTAGAGTGCAACATATGGTGAACCGATAGGAGTCCATAAATATGTCCCAACACCACGTGAGTCCTGTCCTTTTGTGACTGTGAAAATTGCACCAGTGCTCTTCCACACAAATATAGGTGGCAACTCACCAGACCATCATGACCCCTTTTTACGGGTGGTCAACATGCGCATTTGTTAAAATGCCATAGACTCTCCAATCCTCTCCACCTGGATGTCTATCGGATTCTATAAGAAATGACTCCAAAAGGAGACCATAGAGGGATGTCTCTTAGCGTAGAATTCTTTATTAAAATGTGTATATATAAAGTAAATTAAAAACTCACATTTTCCGGTGCCAGAGACCCTGGCACTAGATGTATGGCAATATGCAAACAAATCTGGTATGGCGCTGGTTGCCCGGCTCCCGTCCCCACTCGCGTATGTGCCAAGCCTCGTTGTGGTGTCTGCGGGGAATGCACTAAGTAACCCGGAAATGTTGCTGCTAACGTCTCCGACGTATGTTTCGCCTTCAATACTATGCTATGAGACATCCCTCTATGGTCTCCTTTGGAGTCATTTCTTATAGAACCCGATAGACATCCAGGTGAGAGTCTATGGCATTTTAACAAATGCGCATATTGAGGAGGACAGGACTCACGTGGTGTTGGGACATATTTATGGACTCTTATCGGTTCACCATATGTTGCACTCTAAGCATATGTTGATTATATATGTTAGTGATTGGTTTACTGGTTTATATATATTGTATTTTTATTTTTGATTGATTTTATATTATTTGGTATATGCCTGAAGCTAGGTGGGAAAATAATAATTGCAGGAACAAATTCCCATTGGCATTTCTAGCCTAGTTGGCGCCATCACCTTTGTTTTTGTTTTATGGTATGTATTAGTGATTTACACTATTAAAGGGGCAGCGACATGAATAGACACTTCACATTCCCCAGGGGCGCCATTCCATATGGTCTTATTTATCAAACACAGTTTATTGTGCTTCAGTGATGAACGGACACAGGAGTGATTGGTACCGATCGCTCACTGTGTTCATTCAGGAAAGGAAGAGGCCAGTAAATTACATATTTACCAGCCTCTTCCCCAGCTCTCTATCCTGAAACACCCACCCTGTGTGCCTGCAGCAGCTGCCAGCAGAAGAGGAGAGAAGCTGGAAGTGCTACAGGGGAATGGGGCATACAGGGGGGCCCAGACAGCAAATGGAAGGGGTGCATGTGCTAGGACCAATCCCCCTTCAGTGCAGCCGGAGGGAGCAAGAGGAGGAGAAGCTGGTAGACGGGGAGAGGACGGTGTCTGCAATAAAACAGTACAGCCAGCCCTTCTGCTCAGCAGGTGCCTGGGCCCCCCTTTTGAACTGATGGTGCCTGGGCCCAGTACAGGAGGGCTGGCTGTACTGCCTTATCAGTACAAAGTAGTATGCAATGCAGTTGCATGCACTACTTTTGTTGCAGTTTCTGCCCATTCAAAATGAAAGGGTCTGAAACTGCACTGCACAGAACTGCATCTGAATTGAACAGGAACCACACAACATTCCTGTGCAATTCACATGCATTTCCTAGTGTGAATGGGTCCTTACTGAAAGAGTAGTTCCATTGGAAGCTGGATGGGGGCAAGACTTTTTTGCAAAGCTTCTGCAGGTCCAGGCCAACCCACACCGTGAAGGTTTCAGGAGTGGAGCTGAAGGTAAGAATTTAAGCAGGTGTCTGCTACTTAGGCTGGCTATACATGGTGCAAATTTATTTCCTGCAACCAGGGGTTGACAGGATAATGATTATTGCTAGAGGCTATAGCAGCCACCTGCAAGCTGGTTGTACCCAAGTTGATCAATCAATCAACTTGGTACATTCAGCCTGTTCATTAATGGTATGAATCTCAGCCGGTTCCTGTTCAATCAGCCGAGATTTGAACCGTGTATGCCAGCTTTAGGGGCTGGGGGTAATATTTAAAGGAAATGGTAGCAGTTGTCCACTAATGTTTGTTTCAGGCAGTTGTTTCTTTACTCCACCCTGAGATCAGTCATCCAGACAGTGTCTGCAGAAGGCCCATAGATCTTCATTATTTCCTAACACGTCTCCATTGGACGTATACATTGGACCATCTCTTACACACTAGGCTAAAATGATCTTGTGTGGTTATTCCTAGGTAGAATATGGAGTGGGATGCAGAAAAACTAAACTATATAAATGCTTTTTTTATTGTTCTCAGTAATGTATTCTTGTTGACACTCACTTTAGTCACTGCTTGTAGTATGGATAAACTGTCATAGGTTAGTGTAAAGTAGACCCAGTTGTATGTGTGGATTTCCCCTTGCTGCAGAGTACAAGGAGTACTAAGTACTACTGGAAGGCATAATGGGTAAATATCTGAACAATGATCAGAGTAAGCAGCTTTAAGGAAGTGGCACATGCAAAGTTGGGTATACTGGCAAAAAAATCTGGAACAAGTAACTGTAGAAGGGGGTGCCTGCAAAATGACAAAGAAATCCAAGCAGCCAGGTTCCACATCAGAAATGCACATGTAATTTTAGCACACATGCAAGACAATGGCACTGCAACCCAATCATGCAATCAGGGCCAGCAAGAGCTCTCTGTTTCCACTCACCGTGCCTGACTTGCGGTCTCCACCCCGCAATACAAGAGTCCTTCCATGTAGATAAAGTCGGCAACCAGGTGAGGATGAATAAAATGCCTCTTTATTTCATCCAAGAAGTATAACCAAGTTAGTTAGAGTTGGCTCTGTTTGGAACGTGTACTCCCTGGACAAAATAAACAGACATTTTATTTATCCTCACCTGGTTGCCAACTTTATCTATATGACATGTCATTTTAGAGCAAATACCAAAGCTCAATGTACCAAGTAGAATTTTTTTTCGTTTGCATTATTTTAGAGAAACATGTCATAAATGGCCACTACATAACACAGACACATGATTGTGACCAGCCACAGGGAACTCCAGCTCCTGCCAGCTTGTCGTGGAGGTGACAACCAGTGGTTTATTTTTCCTTCTGACACACAGCCCAAATTAAAAATGGGATGTGTACACAACCAATGAACCACAATGGGAGATACTGAAAAATACCACTAGGAGATTGTTCAGCTGTTCTTGTTTGACTGCTTTAATCAGTGGCTGGATTTTTAAATGATGACTGCAGCACCTAAGTAGGTCGAGCTTGCCCTGCCAAGATGTAATTAAAAGTCCATTTCTACATTCACTAATGATTCTTATTAATATTGCCCATGCTGTATGAGGTTGGTGCAGTGTTTATGTTGCTCTCCATTCTGTCACATCCAGGAGAGGAGTGGGCACAGATAAAGTGGTGATGATTGAAAGAACTGCGTGCAGGGATGGCCATTAGTTTTGAAAAATCGTGAAACAGATCCCATCCTGTTTCTACCCCTATTTCCCTACCCTCTGACATGTTTCAGAGCTTGAGGCAACATAACTGCTACATCATACTGGCCTAGCAAAATGATTGAGAAATTGTCATGAAGGTGGAAGTGCCATATTCTTTTTACTAGAGCATGCTGGGTCTACATAATTGTTACAGTTTTTTTTTCTTTTAAGCAAATTGGCCATTGTTATGTACCTAAGGTTAATCTACAGAATGGGCCATCAAATTTTCTTTGTCTTCTGAAGCAGTTGAAACATGAACTGCTTACCTAATATCAGTATACCTAGTATCAGCTTCCCTAGTAGGCTAACTCACATGGAACAACAAAATAGCTTGGTTCTGTATTCAGTTGTTAAAAAAATATTTAATAAAGTAAAAATTACATTTTCAATAATCTATGAGTTGAGAAACCCAGGTCCATAATTAGTGCTCTCTGGGACATTAGTTGCAAAATATAAATATAACTGTGCAGCACAATTCATTCATATAACATAGTAAATCATAACCCATATACCCTGTGAAAAGTAATAACAAACACCTAATGAATTGTAAAGAAAAAATTCTTGATCCCCTGCGCTACTATATGTGCAAATGTGCTGTGAAAACAGTGTTTGAGGGTCTGCTGCTATATAACAAATGGTGTTCCCAAAAAGTAAAAAATGCTCAAAATGGTATAGCACTCCCCTCTACCTAACTCAAACAATACTATATAAATATGTAACCTCAGTCATAAGCAGTGACACAATATAAGTGAAAATGAAACAGTGAAAAAAAAAAAAAATATATATTTAACCACTTCCATACTATGCACTTAGAACACTTTCCTACCAGACCAATTTTCAGCTTTCAGTGCTGTTGCGTTTTGAATGAGAATTGCACGGTCGTGCGACGCTGTACCCAAAGTTTTTATCATTTTGTTCCCACAAATAGAGCTTTCTTTTAGTGGTATTTGATCACCTCTGCAGTTTTTATTTTTTGCGCTATAAACAAAAAAAAAACGAAAATTAAAAAAAAAAAAAGATCTCTATTTCTGTCACAAAACTTTGTAAATAAGCAAATTACTCCATCACTGATGGGCACTGATGAGGCTACACTGACGGGCACTGATCTGGCAGTACTGATTGGCACTGATGAGGTGGCACTGATGATGAGGCACTTATATGCAGCAATGATGAGCACTGTTAGGCGGCACTGATAAGAAGCACTGAAGGGCACTGATATGAAACACTGACGGGCACTTATAAGCGGCACTGATGGGCACTCATAGGCGGCACTGGGCACTGATAGGTGACACTGATTGGCACTGATAGGTGGGCACTAGTAGGTGGCACTGGTGGGCACTGATATGTGGCACTGGTACACACCGATAGGGGCACTGGTGGGCATATGTACAGAAAGGGGCCCATTCCCTGGTGGTCTAGGGTAGCATCTGAAAGTGGCACTAAGTGCCATTCATATTGGGCACTATGCCACTTACCTGGTGGTCTAGGGTGGTCTCCCTGGTGGTCCAGATCGGCTCCCTGGTGGTCCCTGGTTGGCTCCCTGGTGGTCCTGGGTGGGGACATTGCTGGAGGTCCCTGGGTAGGCTCCCTGGTGGTCTAGGGTGGCGATCCGAGGGGGGGGCTATGCTGATAAATCATCAGCACAAACCCCCCCTGTCAGCAGAGCAGCTGATCGGCTCTCCACTACTACTGAGGTCTGCAGACCCGAGTACAGGAAAGCCAAAAAATGGCTTTCCCGTGTTACACTGTGACCAGCCGTGATTGGTCACGGCTGATCACATGGTAAAGTGCTTCGGATGGAAGCACTTTACCGAGATCGGTATTGTGAGGGGTCAGACTGACCTCCCATGCCACCGATCGCCGCGGCGGCTTGTTATCCTGAGGACGTCATATGACGTCCAGTCAGGGTAACTAAACCACTTCCCGGCCGTCATTCTGCATACGGCGGTCGGGAAGTGGATATATAAATTATAAACAACAAGGTGAGTGTCACTTTAAACCAAATCTGTACTAATGCATAACAATATACCACCACTACAATACAAGTGTCCAGAGATATAAAGTGCTTGTGCGTTTAGACCAGTGTTAGATACACTGGTGTAACATAAAAAATAGAGTCCAGATATTGATAGTGAATCCGTAGATATTGTGCAAACACGTAAAACACCTTCAGTGTCCCTCCAACTTCACATATATGCGCTCACCTCCATTTATGACCAAAACTGGTCACCATGCCTGTTCCCCTTTAAGGCGGGGCCTAGTGACGTCAGCATGCTCAGCCAGGAAGTTTTTTACCCTGTGTGTTGGTGGTTGTCACGAATATACAAGCGATCCTTAAGTGGGCTGCACACCCTACATGTGCTATGCAAGCGATCTGAGTGCACCAGTGTCGGTGCACAGAAACATGTGAGTTTTACATTTTAGATTTTTAATTAAAAGTAAAAAAAAAAAAAAGATTTAGCACTATGCTGGTTTCCTTCATTCCTCTATGAGCACTTCTGCTGAAGATTGCCTAGGATTCATTTGAACTAAAGAAGGACATAATCATCCACCAGAGGATCCATATACCCCTTAAAGGGGAAGGCGCATGGTGACCAGTTTTGAAGGTGGATGGACACTGAGGCTGGGTTCACATTATTGTGAATTGGTTGTGCCTTCCCTGCATCCAATTTGCAATAGCAGGAGATTTTGACCGGCTCTCTCTGCTGCGACTCCGGTGCGAATTGCACAGGAGCCCTGTGCATCTTTTGGTCCGTTTCAGGTCCAAATTCAGCCAAATATTCGGGGTGAAATCGGACCTGAAATGGTGAACCAGGACGCACCAGACATTTTTCGTCAGAAAAAAGCTGGATGTGTAGACTAGTAAATTTTTGACGTACGACAACGCCACGTCCAATTTTCGTTCGTCAGTATGGTTTTCGTACGAGACTACGCATGCTCAGAAAGGAAAAAAAGATGCAAAAAATATGCAAAACATGACGTCACTTCTGACGTTGAGTTCGGTTGAACGAAAATTTTAGGATAGTCAGTATGCTTTATAAAATCCCTGACAGCCGCTTTTGACAAAAAATCAGAAGCACGGTCGTACGACAATCGAAATGCAAATACGAGACTTTACTCATCCTCCACAGAACATGCCATGGAACAAAAACGGGGAAAACCATAGTACTTTCTGTATAACTTTTTATTTTATTTAAAAACGGGATAAACATACTTACAAAAAAGACTTAAAATCAAGTTTTACAAATCCTCAGCTCACTGCTGATGCTCGAATTACATTGGTATGACATCACATGCTCAGCTCCTCACACGTTATGCCCTCCTATTGGGCTTCCTCAGTAGGGCCTACTGATGAATAAATCTATACTCTGACCACTCATAATTGGATCCAGGAGAAGGAAGAGAGATACGGAGACATCCAAAGTAGGAGTGCATAAGGCATACTAGACTTTGTAGTGGGGTCTGATGCAGTAGGTGAGCGGCACTTCGTATAGAGGTGGAGGTTCACTGAACACAGTTGGGGAGATTCCCATTCTCCTCAGCCGTACATCTACTCCCTCCTCCTCCTTCATCCTCATAGGCTAATAGGATGGCTTCTCCTTTCAGCCAATCGGCAAACGGGTCTCATGACCCGCTTCCTGATTGGCCGGGAGGAAGATCAGTGTGAGAATAGTGAATATTCATTTGTTATTGTCACACAACTGGGTGGGCTCAGAAAGCTCTACACCCCAAACTCTTTTTCGAAGCCTATTAGAGCCTCTGGCCCTAATCACGTGTTTAAACCCCCCCCATTGGAATCCATGCGCCCAGAGCGCCCTGCATGTAGATCAGGAGGTCAGATGCATGGATGGGGGGTGGCGTCCGACGCCCGTGCGCCCCTAATGGATGGGCCGCCACTGGTATATGTGATATGATTTACTATGTTACTGTATATGAAAGAATTGTGCTGCACTGTTATATTTATAATTTATATGTACTGGGGTGTATGTTGGAAACACTGAAGAGTGCGAGCAGCAGTTCGTCTTAAAGCAGAACTCCGGGATCGGCAAAAAATTCCTCCCCCATTAGTACACCCCCACACTAAACAGTTATTACATTTGTGAAATTACTGACGATTGAAGAGAAAATATGTATTGAATTTTCAGGAAGTGAGCTCTGAAGTTCGAAAAATGCATCATGTATTTTGCAGGGGAGGCTCTGTTAGATTGCATTCATATCCTGTTCTCTTTACACGATCCTCAAAATACATTTCCCATCATGCATTGCATATTGCAGTGCATGTGGAAGGTACACTGGGCCTGTACATGTAAATGTAAACAAGCCCACTTCAACATAAATCACACCCCTCATTCTGCAGCCAGGCCCACTACTCAGTGACACACACAACAGGGCAGGATAAGTTACAGCCGTACAAATGCAAAGCATGTGTTCTCTCCCCTCCAGACACAACAGGAGATAAACATATTGTCCTTACTTGCTTTATGTAATCATTACTGAACTGTACACACATCCCATAATGAAATATTATACACACTGTACTCTGCTATAATTGAGATCTTTCTAACAGCAATCAATGCTGGTATGGTTTATGAGAACATCCCTAGCCGTAAGAAAGAGCCGGGCCATGATGTTTTACATCAGCATGTGACACAAGTGAATGTCCGCATGAGAAAAAAACAAAAGAGTGCAGCGCTAACTTACTAATCAATAACACAATAATGGTGGAACCCTCTAATGTATGGAGATCTCAATAAACTTCAGTATTACCACAATACCGGTCTCTGTGATATGTAACATCACATATAATACACATCACACTGAAAACAAGGAATACAAAATTACTACAAACTTTGCAGGGATGGTGGAAACCCCTCCTACAGATATTTGACGGTGTCCACTGCTTATCAGTGCAGCCTCATTAGTGTCCATATGTGTAGCCTCATCAGTGCCCATCAGTGCAGCATATCAGTGGCCACGAGTGCAGCCTTAGTGCCTGTTAGTGCAGTTTATCAGTGCAGCCTCATCAGTGCCGCCTCAGTACAGTTTATCAGTGCCCATAAGTGCGTTCTCATCTGTGCCCACCAGTGTAGCTTATCAATGCCCATCAGTGCGGTCTCACCAGTGCAGCTTATCAGTGCCCATCAGTGCATTCTCGCCAGTACAGCTTACCAGTGCAGCTTATCAGTGTCCATCAGTGCGGTCACACCAGTGCCGCTTATCAGTGCAGTCATAGAAATCCCTGCTCGATTCTAGTGAACTACAAGTGGGCAGTTACAAGACCGCTGGCTGGGAGTATAGGAGAAATATCAGCCAGCGGTCTTACAAACAGGAAATCACTGGGCAATAACGGTTTTTCAGCAAGTCGAGCAGGCAATTGCAGAGGAACTACAGAGCTCAGCAGCAGATGGATGCCATAGCCGGGGAAGGTAGGAGATCAGCAACAAGGACAAGGAGTTCTGCTTTAAGATTAGGCACTTCATTTATTTATATTTTATTTGCAACATTATTGTCAATTGGTTCAGTTGGAGTCACATTTTGATTTATTATTTGAGTAGAGGTTGTGCTGATTGTGTTTTACTTATTCTACTTTAGCTGCAAAGATATGTATAAACTCCACCAGTGGTAAATACTATGCATAGAAAAAGAACCTAACTATAGAAAAGAGAACTTTAAATGTGCCACATGCTTGTATAAAAGAATCAATGTTTTATTCTGCAAATATTAAAAACATACATGACATTTTAAGACAACAATATTACATGTAAACATTGCAAGTACATAAGACACTCTTATATATCATCACTCATCATCCCATCAGACTTGGGCAATGCTGTGATGCGTTTCACGGGTCCATGCCCGTTTCATCAGGAAGATAGATAACAGATAACAGTCAAGCTCTATAAGGCTCCTTTCACACTGAGGCGCTTTACAGACTCTTTTTAGCTAAAAATAGCTTCTATAAAGCGCCTCAAAAATCCCCCCCAATCCACCCCAATGTGAAAGCCTGAGTGCTTTCACACAGGGGCGGTACGCTTGCAGGACGCTACAAAAAGTCCTGCAAGCAGCATCTTTGGGGCGGTGAGGGGAGCGGTGTATATACCGCTCCTCTACCGCCCCTGCCATTGAAATCAATGGCAAGCGTTTCTGAAGCGGCTGTACACAATCTCGGTAAAAGCGCCACGCTCCCAACTGCATAGCAGTGTGAAAAAAAGCCACATCACAAATGTGAGATATTACCACAAAAAAAAAAACAAGAAACAAACTAAATGTGTGTTGCGCTACAGTAATTGATATTAAAATACTGAAAAAAATGTTTTAAAGATAAATAAACAGTCCAGAAAAATCAGTCTCTCCAATGGACCATAATGGTCAAATGGCAAAAACTCCATGCTTCAACTGTGGATAAGGTTATCCAATCCCTTCACCAAGTGAACACGCCACCACCACAATAGGTTGGACTCTTACCAGAGAGCCTGGACCATTTAATTTACGAAGGTTCAAACAGACTTGATGAATATGTCCTGGTGGGGGGTCATCAACAGGGGATATACAAAGGAACCAAGTCAGGAACAGCTCCGGAGCATCCAGGGGACTCCACCCAAACGACAATCGTGTAGTCAGGTCCAAATAAAACATAAAATGCTGACATGGTCCCTATTGATGACCCCCACTAAATCTACAATATGGCTTATGTAGCAATTGTATATGCTATATTATTTATTTTTATTTGCTTTGACAGGGCCATTCTAACACATGAATATGCTTTGACCTAAACTATCCCATTGTAGCTCTGGCTGTATGTTTAAGGTTGTTGTCCTGCTGGAAGGTGAACCTCTGCCCCAGTCTCAAGTCTTTTGCAGACTCCTAAAAGGTTTTCTTCTAAGATTGCCCTGTATTTGGCTCCATCCATCGTCCCATCAACTCTGACCAGCTTCCCTGTCACTGCTGAAGAAAAGCATCCCCACAACATGATGCTGCCACCACCATATTTCACAGTGGGTATGGTGTATTCAGGATGATGTGCAGTGTAAGTTTTCTGCAACACTTAGCATTTTGCTTTTTAGGCCAAAAAGTTCAATTTTAGTGTCATCTGACCAGAGCACCTTCTTCCACGTTTGCTGTGTCCCTACATGGCTCCTTGCAAACTGCAAACAGGACTTCTTATGGCTTTCTTTCAACAATAGCTTTCTTTTTACCACTCTTCCAGTCCAGTTCCAGGCCAGATTTGTAGAGTGCGTGACTAATAGTTGTCCTGTGGACAGATTCTGAGCTTAGGATCTCTGCAGGTCCTCCAGAGTCTCTGTGGGCCTCTTGGCTCTCCTTGCCCGGCCTGTCAGTTTAGGTGGACAGCCATGTCTTGGTAGGTTTCCAGTTGTGCCATACTCTTTCCATTTTCGGATGATGGATTGAGCAGTCCTCCATGAGATGTTCAAAGCTTGGGATGTTTTATTATAACCTAACTCTGCTTTAAACTTCTCCACAACTTTAAACCTGACCCGTCTGGTATGTTCCTTGGCCTACATGATGCTATTTGTTCACTAAAGTTCCCTAACAAACCTCTGAGGGCTTCAAAGAACAGCTGTATTTATACTGAGATTACATTGCACACAGGTGGACTTTACTTTACTTCCACTAGATTTTAGTTAGGGGTATCAGAGTAAAAGGGGCTGAATACAAATGCACGCCACACTTTTCAGATATTTATTTGTAAAAAATTTTGAAAACCATTTATCATTTTCCTTCCACTTCACAATTATGTGCCACTTTGTGTTAGTCTATCACATAAAATCCCAATAAAATACATTTACATTTTTGGCTGTAACATGACACAATGTGGAAAATATCAAGGGGTATGAATACTTTTTCAAGGCACTGTATATCACCAAGGGGACCTTTTGACCCCTATGTGATATGAGAAATAAAGAAAGTAGAGAAAAGAATGTAATGTAAAAAAAAAAATGTAAAAATTTTTTTAAAAATTAAAAAAAAAAAATAGGCAGACTCGATGGACTACTCAGTCTTTTTCTGCCATCACTTTTCTATGTTTGTATGTTTCTAAAAGAAAGAGAAAGTAAAAATGGTAAAAAATAAAGTTACACCCAAGCACTTAAACCCCCCAAAAAATGTTTAGCCTGCTCCACCCTGACATATGCAAACACACAAATGTAATCGCAACTGTCAGGGGTGCCTACCTACAATAACATTGCTTATGATACACGTTACATATTGCTGCACAGAGTGAGAACAATACTTCAATATTAATATTCATGGTTAACTCTAAACAGATGGCCTGTTGGTCTTTTAAAGCATCATCCATGGAAAATATAGGGTACCGAGGTTCGTCGTCATTTTGCAGGTGCACAAAAATGTAAAGCTTGACGTGTTGGGTATCTAGTTAACTAGTTTAACCTGATCTTTTAGATTTTTCCAAAAATTGGATAATATATTGCGTATGTGTGCCTTAAAATTCACTTTAACCACTTGACCTCCGGAAGCTTTACCCCCTCCATGGTCAGGCCATTTTTGAGATATGGCACTGCGCTACCTTAACCACTTGCCGATCGGCATCTGACTGCGACAAGGTGGCTCTATTGCGCAAAACGCCGTCATATGACGGCGGCTGCGGGATCGAGCCTAGTGAGCGCGCACGCGCCGCCGGAGGCGCGCCCGCGCGCTCACTGTGTTCGGGGAGGGCCAGGGAGCGATCTCCGCCGGCCACCCGCGATGCCCCCCCCGGAGTGAAAGAACGGAGGTCCGTGTAAGTAAACACGGACCTCCGTTCTGTGAGAGGGGGAAGGGCTGTGATCACAGCCTTCCTGTACATGGAGGCTGTGACCACTTCCCTTCCCCATCTAGGCAAGCCCCCACACAGTAAGAACACGCCCAGGGAACACAGTTAACCCTTAGCGCACCCCCTGCAGGTTAACCCCTTCACTCCCAATGGCATTTACACAGTAATCAGTGCATTTTTATAGCACTGATCGCTGTATAAATGCCAATGGTCCCAAAAAAGTGTCAAAATAGTCCAACATGTCCGCTGAAATATCGCAGTACCGCTAAAAATCGCAGATCGCCGCCATTACTAGTAAAAAATAAAAAAAATAAAAACCCCAAAAATGAATTCTCATCATCCGTAAACGCGACCACTTTTGCGCAAACCAATCAATAAACGCTGATTGCGATTTTTTTTATCACAAATATGAGGAAGAATATAAATCGGCCAAAACCGATGAAAAAAAATGTTTTTTTTATATTTTTTTTTTTGGATTTGTATTTTAGCAAAAAGTAAGAAATTTGGGTTTTTTGGCAAAATTGTCGCTCTTCTTTTGTTTATAGCGGCGATCAGAAATGACGCAGCGGTGATCAAATACCACCAAAAGAAAGCTCTATTTGTGGGAAAAAAAGGATGCAAATTTCGTTTGGGTACAACGTCGCATGACCGCGCAATTTTCAGTTAAAGCGACGCAGTGCCGAATCGCAAAAAGGGCTCCGGTCCTAAAGCTGGAAATCCTTCCGGGGCTGAAGTGGTTAACTGACAATTGCGTTGTCATGCAACGCTTTACCCAAATAAAATTTATGTATTTTTTTCCCCACAAATAGAACCTTCTTTTGGTGGTATTTGACCACCACTGCGGGTTTATTATTTGAGCTATAAACAAAAAAAGTTACAATATTTTTTATTTTGTGCTCTAAAACATTTCCAATAAACAAATTGAAAAAAAAATCAAATTTCTTCATAAATTTAGGGCAATATGTATTCTGCTGATTTATTTTTGGTAAAAAATCCCAATAAGTGTATATTGCTCAAAAGTTATAATGTCTACAAACTATGGTATATATACTGACATTTTTATCTATTTAGTATTTACTTTTTTACTAGTAATGGTGGTGATTGGTTACTTATAGTGGGACTGCAATATTGCGGCGGACAATAGGACACTGATACTTTGTGGAAACCAGTGAGACTAATACAGTGATCTGTGCTAAAAATATGCACTGTCACTGTACTAATGATATTGGCTGGCAAGGGGTTAAACATCTAGGGCGATCAAAGGGTTAATTATGTGCCTAGTCAGTGTTTTTCTGTAAAATTTGTCCTGCTTTTACTAAGGGAAGTGATGGATTTTATTTCCTTTGCAGGGAAACAAAATCCATCAGTTCCCCCCATCAGAACGGAGGTCTGCCTTGTTTACATATGCAGAGCTCTGTCCAGCCTCTCTCCTCGACAATCAGTGGGTGCCGGTGGACATGTGGACAAGTGCCCGACACCTGCAGATCAGCTTCTGCTATGAGTAATCACAAGGAGGGCCATCCTCAGTGGCAGCCCGCCCATAGGGGGTGCACGGGCACGGCTCCCCCCCCATGCTATTCAGAAAGAAAAAAAAAAGGTCACTTTAAGAGTGTCCAGGCGCCGGACATACTTCGGTCTATCGGAAGCTGGGAAGCTGATTTGCTTGTGTTAAGGGCGGGCTCGGGCGGAAACAGTGTGTACTGGACCCACCCCACTCTGCACTCATTTGTCCCTTTGGCTCCTGTGGCTGCTTTGATTGGTGTGGACCAGAGGATGGTGGGCGGTGCTTTTTGCGGCACCGCCGTGTCACTTCTGGCTTCCCGATCACAGCTCACTGTCTATGGAGTGGAGTCATCTGAACTGTGTGCGGGTGCAGTGGATTAAGAAAGGCCTGAGGCTTTGAAGCATGTGTGGTTGCAGCTAATGGTAAGTGGCAGCGAGGCTCATACTTCTGCAGTCTGCACACTGTTAGCAGGCTATTGGGCACAGCGGGTATTCCAGGGCTGGTATAACAGGCAGAGAAGCCGGACAGGCTTGTCTCTCCTGTGTGGTGACTGCCGCTGGAGGATGGGAAAAAAGACAGGGAGAGGGAGTACAGAGATGTCAGATACTCAGAGGGACAGCGGAGGAGGAGGCTGCAATCACTAGCTGGGCTGGCAGTAGGAGGCCCTATGAGTGGTGATTGCAGCCCTCACAACCAGTGGTCTGCACTGTGCTGGAATTGGCACCTAGTAGTGCACAGGGCAAGACAGGACCAGCTTTGTCCAGCCAGCTAACAGTCAGTCCAGCACTGGAAAGTGGGCGTGTGTCAAGTCTAC
>BLSH010316824.1:1687854-1720747 GCA_018402905.1 Glandirana rugosa
CTGGTGGTCGGGTGCAGGCAGGGTCGTTAACAGGCAGGCAGGTGAGGTACAGAAGGAACAGGCAGTCGGATGGTCGTAGACAAGCTGGGGGTCGGTGCAGGCAGCGTTCAAGCAGACGTGGGCTCAGGCCGGGTCACAGGTAATCAGGAAGCTCAGAACGGGTAGCTCAGGAACACAGTAACGCTGTAGAACGGACAGCACTTGCCTACAGGAAGCAGGAAGTTTAAATAGAGCTGCCCATCCAAGAATAAGAGGAAACACCCAACTGCAATTAACCCTCCGCACACTCTTCTTCTAACAATCCCATTTGCTATAGCGGGGGAAAAAAATCCTTCCTGATCCCCCGAGAGGCAATCAGATTCACCCTGGATCAACATTACCTAGAAATGTTAGTACCCAGTTATATTATTTACATTAAGGTAAGAATCAAGGCCTTTTTTAAAGCAATCTACCGTGCTGGCCAAAACCACCTCTGGGGAGAGTCTATTCCACATTTTAACAGCTCTAACTGTGAAGAAACCTTTCTGTATTTGGAGATTAAATCTTTTTTCCTCTAGACGTAAAGAGTTCCCCCTTGTCCTTTGTGATGACCTTTAAGTAAATAACTCAAGACCAAGTTCACTATATGGACTACTTATGTATTTGTACATGTTGATCATATCCCCTCTTAATCTCCTGTTCTCAAGAGAGAATAAATTCAGTTCCTCTAATCTTTCCTCATAGCTGAGCTCCTCCATGCCTTTTATTAGTTTGGTTGCCATTCTCTGCACTTTCTCCAGTTCCCCAATATCCTTTTTGAGAACTGGTGCCCAATACTGAACTGCATATTCCAGATGAGGTCTTACTAATGATTTGTACAGGGGCAAAACGGTGTCTCTATCTCTGGAGTCCATACCTCTCTTAATACAAGAAAGGATTTTGCTTGCTTTGGAAACCGCAGCTTGGCATTGCATGCCATTATTAAGCTTATGATCTACCAAAACCCCCAGATCCTTCTCCACTATGGATACCCCCAGTTGTACTCCCCCTAGTATATACGATGCATGCATATTCTTAGCCCCAAAATGCATAACTTTACATTTATCAATATTAGACCTCATTTGCCACATAGTCGCCCAATTAGACAGTACATTGAGGTCTGCTTGTAAGTTGGAGACATCCTGTAAGGACGTTATTCCACTGCATAGCTTGGTGTCATCTGCAAACACTGAAATGTTACTTTTAATCCCAGACCCTATATCATTTATAAATATATTGAAAAGTAAGAGTCCCAAAACTGAACCTTGGGGTACACCACTGATAACCTTTGACCATTCAGAGTAAGAATCATTAACCACTACTCTCTGAATTTGGCCTTTTAGCCAGTTTTCTATCCATTTACAAACTGATCTTTCCAAGCCTGCAGACTTTACCTTACACATTAGCCGTGTGTGGGGACGGTGTCAAACGCTTTTGCAAAATCCAAGTATACCACTTCCACAGCCACCCTTCTGTCCAAGGTTTTACTTACCTCCTCATAAAAAGAAATCAGGTTTGTTTGAAAACTTCTGTCTTTCATGAATCCATGCTGTCTGTTGCTTAAAACATTTTTTTCCAACAAGAACTCATCTATGTAGTATTTTATTAAACTCTCCAGTATCTTCCCAGCTATAGAAGTTAAACTAACAGGTATATAGTTACTTGGTAAAGACTTTGATCCCTTTTTAAATATGGGCACCACATTGACCCTACGCCAATCCAGTGGTACTATTCCAGTCATTAAGGAGTCCCTAAAAATTTGATACAATTTAGATGACAGAGCTCAATTCCTTTAGGATCCGTGGATGAATGCAATCTGGTCCAGGTGCTTTATCGACCTTTATTCTGTCTAAATACTTCTGGACCATTTCACTTTTGAGCCATTGTGGATCATTTGTGCCTGTGTTACTACCACCCCCATTGTGGACATGAGCTCCCCCATGCTCCTTTATATACACAGAGCTGAAGAATGTATTTAATAAGTTTGCCTTCTCTTTGTCCCCAGTCACGCACTCTAGATTATTTTGTAAAGGGCCTACATGCTCAGACCTGACCTTTTTATTATTAATATATTTGAAGAATTTTTTGGGGTTTGTCTTACTATCCTTTGCAATCTGTCGTTCGTTTTGAATTTTTGCATCCTTGATTTCCTTTTTACATATTCTGTTATATTCTTTGTAACATTTAGAATATGATAGTGTTCCCTCATTTTTATATTTTATAAATGATATTTTCTTATCATTTATAACTTTTTTAACTTTGGCCGGGAGCCACATAGGATTTATTTTTAGCCTTTTAAACTTATTGCCCATGGGAATATAATTTACAGTGAGTTCGCATACAGTTTTTTTGAAAAATTCCCATTTCTGTTCTGTGTTCATCAATGCCAATATTCCCTCCCAGTCTAAGTCCTGGAGAGCAGCCCTCATCCTTGTAAAATTTGCTCTCTTAAAATTAAGTGTTTTTATCTTTCCCGTATGTGTTTGTTGCTTGCAGCTTACATTAAATGAAATCATGTTATGGTCACTGTTACCCAGATGTTCTTTTATATGAATATTGGTAATAAGCTCTGCATGGTTTGAGATTACCAGGTCCAGCAAAGCGTCATTCCTAGTTGGGGCCTCAATAAACTGGACCATAAAATTGTCCTGTAATAGGTTTATAAATGTTTGCCCTTTAACTGTCCCAGCAGTGCCATTACTCCAGTTAATTTCCAGGTAGTTAAAATCCCCCAATTATTATCACTGTCGAAAGAGAGCATAGCCAGGAATATTAATAGCCGAGTCATGTGACGAATGAAGCTAAGATTCAGCTATACCAATTAAATCATATTTCTCCTCGTGCACTAGAGCTTCCAACTCCCCTATTTTGCTTGGCAGACTCCTGGCACATTTTGCCCATGTATGTTGCATAATTTTAATTTTAGTACAAACAGTACCATTTCCAATGGTTGATTGTAACATGGGAACCTTCATATCATCTTCCATAACCCTCCCCCCATCTTTTCCCATTCCACCCACCAATAGGGGCTGACCTCTATCTGACCTGTCTACCCCGTTATAATCTAATGCACCCTCCCCCTTCAACCCATAAACCTCTCCCCCGGCACAACAGACCCCCTTCCATTTAGGTGCAAACCATCTTTAGCATATAGGTTGCACCCCAATGAAAAGTCAGCCCAGTGCTCTAAAAACCCAAAGCCCTCCTCCTTATACCAGGTCTTTAGCTATGCATTCAGGGCTCTAATCTCCCCCTGCCGTTCCTGTGTTGCGCATGGCACAGGCAATATTTCAGAGAATATTAAAGATAAAGTCAACACTCGTGTAATAAGTCCAGTGTTAGCAGCGCTTCCAGAATAATACGGTAATTTGCAAAGTAAATAATGATATTAAATGTTCAGTGAAAAAGTGCCAGTGCCAGGATTGCGATTATGCACCAGCTGGCTGGAGTGCTCCTGCAGTGTTGGATTGGAAGCATACAATTTGGGTGTGATGGTCCTATGCTGAGTTCCCCACAGATATACTCAAAGGCGTTGTGTATCCATATTTCTGGTGAGCCTCCAATTTTTACCTTTTTGCACGTGGTGAACAGAGGTGGAGGACACTGATTGAAGATTATTCACATAGTTTAAGAAGTTTTGGTTCCAGCACGGGCAATTTATTTTTCCTGGCACTAGCACTTTTTCACTGAACATTTAATATCATTATTTACTTTGCAAATTACCATATTACTCTGGAAGCGCTGCTAACGCTGGACTTATTACACAAGTGTTGACTTTATCTTTGATTTTTTTATTTAAAGCAGCAGCTGTGTGATTATTTATTATTTAATTCACAATTTATGTTTAATTATATATTGTATGTTTTTTTTTTTGCACAATTGGGTTCTTGCACGATTGTGTTTTAGCACCTGTAGCACGGGTTGTTACTTTTAGCGCGGTATTTGTATTTTATATAATTTCAGAGAATATTGCCTTGGGTGTCCTTCCCCTCAACTTGCAACCTAATTCTTTAAATCTTGCTAGCACACATTTTCCCAGATAGAACAACACTAATCACAGGAAATGTCAGATGTTACTTACAGGTTTGAAGACTCCTGTTATAATCTCCTGTTTTAAACTCTGGTTTTTAACTCACCACTTAGTCAAGGTCCACTTGCTCAGAGGTCCAGCAAGCAAAGAGGTAGCAAGCTCAAGGATGAGCAAGATCAGAAATGAGTTCTACAGAGAGTCTTATAGGAATTGGATCACCTGTGACCAATTAACCACTCCCCTTAATTAGTAGTCTGAAGGAAGGAAATAAGAAAAAAAGCTATTTAAAAAGTGACAAAAAAGTGTTTAAAAGCGGCAAAGAAAAAGCCCCAAAAAACTTAAAAAACTGCAAACACCAGCAGTCAAAATCAAAACTGTTTCACTCAAATTGTCCCACTCTTTAGCTTTCAACCAGCAGATCTGGCAAAAAAAATCATGCTCTAACAACTTTTCACTGACCCTCAAACAGTTGGTTAATTGTCATTCCAAGTTTATCATTTACATTATTACCTACACTGCATGTAAGATCCAATATGTAGGCAGAACCACCAGACGCCTCAGCGACAGAATGACAGACCACTTGTCAAACATTAGGACCAACAAAAACACAAACATAGCAAAACACTTCAATTGTTTTCATCAACAAAACATAGAGACTTTTAAAGTTCAAACAATACAAAGAATCAATCGCCTGATTCATGGTGGTAATTGCTTTTCTCTTCTCTGTAAAAGGGAGGTTTATTGGATTTTTAGGATGGATACCAGGATTCTCAAAGGCCTAAACCATGAGTGGGATATTTCCCACTACTATGAATGAACGTCTCACTAACAGTACCAAAATTATTAACACATTGGCAAACTGTCTTACTTCTGCCAACCACACATAATCTGAAATGACTGCATATTCATATATCTATATATTCATATTTAACACATTTTTGACATATTTGATCAATGTGCAATTAGCTCTTGGCTATTTTGAGTGTCTAGCAAGATTTCGTAGGGAATTTATTTATTTCATTTTTTGTGTGTTTCATACAATGACAGCCATAAAAAAGCACACATTTTTAATTGAGAATAAAATACATAACCCAAAAAAACTATTTAAACAACAATTGTTTTTTAATATTCTTATCAACACACACACACCAACGTTCTAAACTATTTAAAAAATAAAAAATCCTTTTGTCTTATAGAGAGTATTGGCATCTACACATGTTTTCATTTTTTTATTCACCACACTATGTATCCCATAGAGAGCAGCACTTTAGACTCAATTGTATTGATGGAATTCACTTCTAAACACAACACCTATTATCAATTACACACACCTGCTACCTCTTTACATCCAATGAGTGACTACCAATGATGCTTAAATACTCCCCATACGCATGAGTTCCCTATCCCCATGACTAAACTCCAGGGGGGACGGAGTGAACTGTGTTGGGTACGTGGCCTGGTTAGAGTCCAGGCTGAGGTTGCCTCTCCATTCACCATTCCAAGACACCTAGATGGGCGACTTCCGGGGGCCACCCCATTGTTCTCTGAAGCTATTCGGGCAGTAGACTGAAGGGGTAAAAAGTGGTTAAAAGCACCAGTGCGCGGGGCTTCTGAAGCAGTGTTCAGCTGCTTCGGAAGCGCTGGCTATTCATTTCAATGGCAGGGGCGGTGTACACACCGCTCCCGCACCGCCCCAAAAATGCTGCTTGCAGGACTTTTTTTCTGTCCTGCAAGCACACCGCCCCAGTGTGAAAGCATTCGGGCAAAAGCGCCTGAAAAATGCCTCAGTGTGAAAGTGGCCTAAGCTGCGTTTTTCACTGTCAGGGTGGTGAGGATGTGGAACCCTCTTCCACAATCGGTGGTGTCGGCAGGGAGTATGGATAGTTTTTAAAGACTCTTGGACAGGCATCTTAGCGAACACAATATACTGGGATAAATCTCAAAGAACTGCGCTAATGCAAATAAAATAGTGAATTAGTGCCACCACTTCAATATACAAATATATAAAAAAGGTGAACTAAAGTGTATATATATACTGGGATATGGGAAATTATTTTTCTACACACACACACACCTGCACAGGTTGAACTGGATGTAATTGTATATATATTTCTACAATGTTGTTGCCTGTCTACACTCTAACTTTTTTGTCTGGTTATTTTCTGTCACTTTTTATCCATTTATGTTTCATGTAATTTTTGCCCTGTTTACAGTTTTGCCTCCTACAACCCCCTGGCAAAAAGTATTGAATCGCCACTCTTGGAACATGTTCATTTAATTGTTTAAATGTGTAGAAAAAAAACAAATCACAGACATGGCTCAAAACTATTTTCATTTAACATTCCAGCCTCCTGGCTTTAAGAAACACTTAAAAAAAATCAAAAAATATTAAACTAATATTAAAAAAATAGAAAACTGTAATCAATTGCAACTATTTTTGCAGATCAAGTAGATGAAAAAAATATGGAATCATTCAATTGTGAGGAAAATATTATGGAATCATAAAAAAAAAACTGTACAGTATACCACTGGTACTTTGCTGCATCACCTCTGGCTTTTATAGCAGCTTAACCTCTCTGAGGCATGGATTTAACTATCAACAAACAGTATTCTTCCTGATTCTCTCCGGGCAGCGGCTGATGAGTTTAAGGGTTTTGTTGACTGTCGCAGGCGTAAACCACCTTCTCTACAGATTGGAGACAAGGTCTGGCTTTCCACCAGGAACATCAAACTCTGGGTTCCTTCTTTGAAATTTGCACCAAGATTTATTGGCCCATATTCTATAATTTATAAGGTTAAAGTGGAGTTCCGCCCACATAATTTTTTTTTTTTTGCTGGCATCCATCTAGTTAGTATTCATTACACAAAGTAATTGATAGCTTTAAATCAGATAGTCTTCCTATTGTTTTTGTACTTACATGCTTGGTAACCAGCATGCACCTCTCGATCTCGAGTGTATGTCTCATTGCCATAACAATGGGCAGCGGAGGAGGGCCCCACCCCGTTGTTATGGCAACAAAGATAACATGTCTCTCCCCCACAAAATGGTGTAATTTCCTGTCTGGAAATAACGAGATTTTACAGCTCAGGGATGCCCACTGACTCATGGGAAATGATGACTCACATCTCCCATGAGCCCAGGCGAGGCAGGAAGTGATGTGGAGTGCCGTGGATCAGGAAGTGGAAGATTACAGGGACCACATAGCAACAGGGCACTTGGGGTGAGTATATATTTTTTTTTCCAAAGGTGATTCATCATGCATAGAGGATTTGAAATATATAAAGATGTATTTGTGGGTGGAACTCCGCTTTAATCTGGTTTGCTTAAAAACTTCAGATCCCCAAAATCCTCAGGATATCTAGCTGCTTCTATGTTTCCCTTCTAAAGACCTTAGTCCTTAATAAGTTCTACCGTCCTTTACCTACCGTGGTTCCGGTCTCTGAGGATAATCAGGAGTATGAGGTTAGTCAAATTCTGGATTCTCGCCTCTGTAAAGGCATCCTTCAGTACCTTGTGCATTGGAGAGGGTTTGGTCCTGAGGAGAGGTCATGGATTCCTGCATCTGAGGTATTTGCGCCTTGTCTTGTGAAAAGGTTTCATTTGAGGTTTCCCTTCAAGCCTGGACCCAAGCAGGGGAGGCGGAGGCCTCGTTAGAGAGGGGGGGTATTGTCATGAAACCACAGTAACATTCATGTCTTGTTTGTTGCCTACCTTGCTGCATGTGTTCAGTTAGAGGCCGTGCCTCCCTCACCTGTGTGTTTGAGTAGCCCTCCTCAGCTGAGCTCCACCACAGGCCTTAATTAGGAACATTATATAACACCTGGCAGTTTAAGTCTGCAATGCTGATCAATGTTGTGTGTTTTTGTCTTCGTGTGTGGTTGTTCCTGTCGGATGCTCTGGTCTA
Organism: Glandirana rugosa; assembly: GCA_018402905.1. Classification (NCBI taxonomy): domain Eukaryota; kingdom Metazoa; phylum Chordata; class Amphibia; order Anura; family Ranidae; genus Glandirana; species Glandirana rugosa. The sequence goes on from BLSH010316824.1 coordinate 1,695,808, forward strand.
TTTCCGGTTACCGATCTTTGGCTTGTTCTAACTATCCTTGCCTGCCTTATACCCCAATCTTTGGCTTGTTCAGCTAGGCTGCTGACTATCCTTTGCTGTTCCTGCACTGCTGCTTCCTCTCTTCCACCTGTAGACAGCCGAGCATGAGCTAGGGGACCCTGGGGGCCACGACCTGAATCCAGTTGCAGCCAAATCCATCCTCACTACCAGAGGCTCTGGTGAATACCTACTGGATCTTAGACTCTGCACCCTGTGGAAACTGATGCACTAGCTCCCTGTATTCCAGGGTCCATGCTCCAGGGGCCCCTCTTCCCATACCAGCTGGAACTCATTAGCATCAGTCAACTATAGGTCCACAACCTTAGTGGTGCGATTCGCACCCCAGCGGCGTGCACCTGTCACCTGACCCCAGGTGTCGTGACACAGTCATTCTCAATGGCACTGGATTCCAGCATATGCAGTGGTCTTCAGGCAGTGGGTGACTGGGATTTCCGTTGTAATTTCCGCTGATTTTAAATATAGCTTTTTGGAGAATTGAACATTTTTATGTCTCTTTGCATGTGGCCTGCCACTTCCTTCACTTTTCTCCCACTGTTTATCAGTGCTTTCTTCACCTTTGCTGTAACTGCTTTGTGCTCTGTGCCTTAAAGTGTATATCAGGGCAAAATAAAAAAAAAGAAAATGCCCATTTCCTCATGTTTATCCTATGAAACACCCTGCAAATACAAAATAAAATAAAATTGTTGATCTGCCAGAAATGCACTCAGCTACTTAAGCCCCATACATATGGGCTGAATATCATCTGAAATCAGCCAGTACAGTAAATAGCGCCCGACCTGTGTGTACAGGTCCTTGTTTGATAGAAGCCAATCTTACGATTGGCTTCTGTTGAACAAGCATGCTGGAAAACAAGCAGACGATAGGCGTCCAATGACTGTGAGCCCTGACCGGTGTGTTCTGGTGGGGGTCCCATGCCAGAATACAATAGCACAGCTGGGAGATGGCTGTACTAACATTGCATTGTTAGTGCAAGACCTCCTTGTAAACCCCACTGCTTTTTTTTTCATTCAGCTTATTGGGCTAAACAGAAAACCTTATCATGTGTACCAGACTTTAGGCTAGCTATACACTGATTTTTTTTTTGTTCAGCATGAAGACTGAATGAAAAACAGGCTCCTCTATCCACGGTATACAGTGCAGATGGAAGATTCTCTAGCTGCGGCTATTGTATTCTGACAGACAGCAATGTGAGGCTGTCAGATTACCTGAACAGCGTCAGCTTTTTTAATTGAAGGCTGGGCAGAAGGGTGTGGACAGGTGCCACCAATATTCAGACGGTTCATCAGAAACTGAACAAAATTCTATCAGTGTATGGTTAGCTTTACAGTAGTTCTGTTGTGGGCTGACAACACAGATCATTTATGTGGACAGAGTGTTTTCAGACTCATCCAGTTTTCTCAGTTTAAACTACTTAGGCCCACCAACTTTGCCATCTCCAGAACATAACCATTCTGTAGTCCCGAGATAAGGAATGGTAAGGCTATTTACTCTCCTTTAGAAAAAAAACACAGGAAGTGTGCAATGGACACAGGACAGCTCTAAATTTCAGACATGGTCAACAGATATTTTTTCACTTTTCAATAGATGTAACAAAATGCTTTCAATCTTATATATTCATAGTCATTAGTTATAGATCTATGCTCCCTACTCTATCTCTTCCTAACCCTACTTTGCTGATGTATTAATATCTGAATGGCATACAAATCGCCCCTATTTTCCCCAATATACATAAATAAAAAGGAATACAATATCTAACACAACCTTCCTTCTAAAATACAGAGAATTTATACAGTACACTCAATATAAAAATGTGAACAATAAAACATAAAAATATTAACAATTCATATATCTACAATGTGCCAAAAATCAATGCATGTATGTATAGTACGTGCATGAGTGTATCAAAAACCAATCACAACTAATAATTCCTCAATAGAGTGCAATAAACCTATGAGTGGTACAATAAAGCAAATATATGCAGTGAATATATAACTGAACCATCCATTTATAAAGTAGCCTTTCAAAAAACATCCACCTTGTGGTCACCTTCACCTAGCCATACCTTAAAGGAGTTGTAAAGGCACAAGGTTTTAAGATAAGCATTAAGATAAAAAACCTTCTGTGTGTAGCAGCCTCCTCAGACCCCCAATTACTTACCTGAGCCCATCTGTCTCCAGCGATGTCCACGAATGGCTAAGCCATCTGGGACACTCCTTCTGATTGGCTGAGACACAGTAGCAGCGCCATTGGCTCCCACTCCGTGTCTGAATGGATACGCTAAGCTCTGACTCGGCTCAGGTGCCCCCCCCCAGAAGGCTGTGGGGCACTCGATAGGAGGGAGGGGCCAGGAGCAGCAAAGACCTGAGAAGAGGAGGAACCGGGCTGCTCTGTGCAAAACCAACTGCACAGAGGAAGTATAACATGTTTGCTATTTAAAAAAAAAAAAAAAACAAGACTTTACAATCACTTTAACTCCTTTTGGGGATCACTCACCAGATAATATTGAACCCTTAAAGAATAAGTTCACATTTTGAAAAAGAATGATAAATGCACATTTTTGTACAGGTGAAAAAAAGTGCATGTATTATATTTTTCTTAGGAGTCTGCAGAGCATTGCACCCACGATCAGCAGATCACAGGTGCAATGTTAGACTCCTGCAGACTCTCAGGATAGCTGTTTGCTCATGCCTCCGATACGGGTGGGAAGCTGCTTGTTAGGAAGAAGATCAATGAACTATGAGAGCACTCACCAGTGCCCTCGTAGTTCAATGAGAATTACAAGCTAATGGGAGATGGTACTTGTAGTCTTTTCATTTACAGGAAACTGTGAACGAATGATAATGATGCAAGGGTGTGGGTGGACCCCTGCACAGATGCGCTGTTTTAGAATTGTGACAGCGAGTGTGTGGACAAGATCCCCCCCCCCCCGCTATCAAGGTACAGATGCTGGAATAGGGTGGAACATGTACAGTAGTATGCAAAAGTTTAGGAACCCCTGACAATTTCCATGATTGTCATTTATAAATATTTGGGTGTTTGGACCAGCAATTTAATATTGATCTATCAAATAACTGAAGGACACAGTAATATTTCAGTAGTGAAAAGGTATTTAAGGTGGCCAATTGCAAGTTGTTGTTCTCTTTGACTCTCTTCTGAAGAGTGGCAACATGGGGTCCTCAAAACAACTCTCAAATGACCTGAAAACAAAGATTGTTCTACATTATGGTTTAGGGGAAGGCTACAAAAAGTTATCGCAGAGATATAAGCTGTCAGTGTCCACTGTGAGGAACATAGTGAGGAAATGGAAGACCACAGGCACAGTTCTTGTTAAAGCCAGAAGTGGCAGGCCACATAAAATATTGGAGAGGCAAAGGCGAAGGATGGTGGGAACGGTCAAAAACAGCCCACAGACCACCTCCAAAGACCTACAACATCAACTTGCTGCAGATGGTGTCACTGTGCATCGTTCAACAATTCAGTGCACTTTGCACAGGGAGAAGCTGTATGGGAGAGTGATGCGAAAGAAGCCTTTTCTGCACACGCACCACAAACAGAGTCGCTTGTGGTATGCAAACGCACATTTGGACAAGCCAACTTCATTTTGGTTATAACAAGGGGCGTTATGCATGGCAGCAAAAGAACACAGCATTCCAAGAAAAACACTTGCTACCCGCAGTAAGATTTGGTGGAGGTTTCCATCATGCTGTGGGGCTCTGTGCCCAGTGCCGGTACTGGGAATCTGGTTAAAGTTGAGGGTCGCATGGATTCCACTCAATATCAGCAGATTCTTGAGAATAATGTTGAGGAATCAGTCACAAAGTTGAAGTTACGCCGGGGCAGGATATTTCAACAAGACAATGACCCAAAACACTGCTCAAATTATACTACTTTATGCAGAGGAACAAGTACATTGTTCTGGAATGGCCATCCCAGTCTCCAGACCTGAATATCATTGAACATCTGTGGGGTGATTTGAAGCGGGCTGTCCATGCTCGGCAAGCATCAAACCTAACTGAACTGGAGATGTTTTATAACAAGGAATGGTCCAAAATACATTCATTCCAGAATCCAGACACTCATTACAGGCTGTAGGAAGCGTCTAGAGGCTGTTATTTCTGGTAATGGAGAATCTACTAAATATTGATGTGATTTTTCTGTTGGGGTGCCCAAATTTATGCACCTGTCTAATTTAGTTTGTAGTTTGTAGTTGGTAGGCAGGTTATAGTAATGACATGTCTGTTTAGATCTATTTATGAATAGAATGAATTACATATATAAATTTATTTTTCCGTCGGTAGATGGCGATGTGTGGCAATGTGTTTGGAGATGTTCTCAATGCCCTGCTGGAGTCTTTTGGCGTCTGTTCCGACGTTCGGATATGAGGAAGGGCTTCAATTTGCCTTACGTCATCCCATAGGTCAATATTTACCAGGGATTGACGGCGTGGCCCGGTCCCCTTGAGTGCGTCTGACGACCTTTGGCCGTCGCTCTGGTGGGGCCGCGCATGCGCCGTTAACCGTACGTTCGGACCAGAGGTGACGCCAGAGAGCCGCATAGGCGCCGTACCCCGGACGTTCGGACCAGGGGCGGCGCTGGACGGCTGCGCGGCTCTGTCACTTCCGGGGGACTGGCTTTTTAGAGGGACGCAGCAGAGGATGGAAGCCTTGGGCGTCCTGCTGCTGTGGTTCCCCAGTCACTAAAGGTTAAGGTAAGACTTTTGATATTTGGCAACAAGATTATTTTTGATTGACCTTGTATTGTGCCCTAATGCTGAAGCATTGTGAGTTTTTGACATGAATATGGGTGGTTGTGTCTCTATGTGGATCTCTCCACCACTGTACCATGCACAATGACCTGATATGGACACTCTTCCTTGGATTGGAAAGTAGTAAGCCCGGTTTAAGAGTGTGTGGACATGGGTGGGTTGGGGCTATTTAGGAGATATAGCAACATCATGAAAACAGGCAATAGCTGAGACATTTTGGGTTACTTCATCATGAATAGAATTTCTGGGCACTACATTACATACTGCTCTGTTTAATATTATAGAACCACGTGTGAAGGTTGAAAGAGCGGTCCAACTTTCGCCTGACAGGGTGGGTGGTTCTGGCACCATCTGCCACTAGGTGGGGCAAGGGACGTCTCCTGACCACGCTACGCAGCTACATGCTCCCGATGGAAGTAATAATGTGGTGAGCACAATGTAAATGCATGTACTAATCATTGAACATGTTATGAGAGAATATGCTATTGATGTAATTATTTTTCTTGATTGGTAGATGTATATAATACACGTGGAATAGTCCTGAGGAAGCAGAATGACTGCAAAACGTTGATTATACTTCCACATTGTTTAGTACCATCTGTATGTATGGATGGTCATGCAAAATGTATTATACATCTTCTTTAAATTTTATGGAATTTTTTAGAATTTGCTATAAATAAAATTTGCTTTTATGTAAACAATTATATGTCTGTGCTCACTCTAGATGACAAGCAATCCAGTAAAGTCCCCTCCCTCTTCTTGAACTACGCTCCAGACGAGGCTATCCTTGTGTCTGGATCTGGTTCCCTTTCCTTTTCATTTCACTTAGGCTAGGTTCACACTGCTAAAATACAATTTTGATCAAACTTTCAGTGTGATTATGTAGTGCTACTTAGATGCAAATTAGGTGCAACTCTGATGCAACTTTGATAAAGTTTGTAAATGCAATGAGGCCAAAATCGCACTAGAATTGCACCAAAGTAGTAGAGGAACCTTTGCCAAAATCACTGATGATATGATGTGCTGATATGCATCGATGTGAACTGACACCATTGAAAACAATGTGATTTCCCTTGCCATGCAATTCTGTGCAACTCAAGCTGTGTCTGAAATCAAACTAGTGTGAACCAGGCCTTATTGTTTACGTGTTATAGCAAGTGTGTAATTCCTTTGTATTTTAAAGTGAACGTATTGGGGTTGATTTACTAAAACTGGAGAGTGCAAAATTTGGTGCAGCTGTGCATGCTAATCAAAAATAAAATAAGGAAAATCAAGGATAACAGTGACAACTGCTGACTCATCCCAGCGTCAGGGGATGGGGTTCCAGAAGGCAAATATACCATGTAGCTTGAGGGAAAATGGGGGGGGGGGGGGTAGGTGAACGGGAGATCCTGGGGATGTGGAGTCACCACCAGAATGGAACCGGCTTCAAAAGGAACGCACTACAGCGTACCAATATGCAAAACTGTTACTGTGCAAAAAAAAAGCAATTTACAGAATGCCAGATAGCAAGGATCACACCACACAGTTAAAATGTTCAAGACAACGTTGCCATAGAACAAACAGACAACCCGGGTAAACTCACATCAACCACACATACATATGCAGGAAACACCGGGGGTACAGACTATTGAACAGTCACTGCTGAGAGGGGGGAGCAGCAGGAATTATGTGGAAGTCTCCTGGGATTGCTGGAAGGGGACTTAATGCCAACAATTCGGGATGGGTGCAGCCAGATGCAATATTCCAGGTGACGGACTGGGGCAACATGGGGGGTGAACCAGCTGAATTCAAACGTGTGTGAGATATGGCCACTGCAGGGCTGTTTAGCAGTGGAGGTTCAGTTCACAATATTGCTGGTAAAGTCAATCAGGCCCTCATGTGCAGCACCATGTGTAATGCTGCAAGATCTATGGCAATGTTGTCTTGAACATTTTAACTGTGTGGTGTGATCCTTGCTATCTGGCATTCTGTAAATGGCTTTTTTTGCAAAATAAACTTTTTGCATATTGGTATGCTGCAGTGCGTTCCTTTTGACTTCTAACTTGAGCTTGTTCAGTTAAGTTTTGACAAAAAAAACTGGAAGCTGATTTGTTTGCTATGTACAGCCGCACCAGATTTTGCACTCTCCAGTTTTAGTAAATCAACCCCACTGCATTCGTTTTTATTCATGGTTTGTATAATCTTCAACTAGTGGGTTTGATCATGTGTGTGCACTGTGCGGGGTGCCGGACTAATGGGTGTCTATTAGGTCTGTAAACTTTTCAAAAGCATGTGACTTGAGGCTGAGCTCTAATTGGCTTGTTTCAGATTGAACTCACAGAGCACTGCGCCCCAAACCCTCCCATTTTTGATTTTAGTGAATCAATATTCATTGTTGCGTCACCTCCCATTGCGTCACTTCCGGTTTCCGGCTTCTCATCAAGTGGAACGCAAGGCTTCCTCTGGTGAGTGAAGACCTGGATAGGGGAACACGACACGTGATTTCACCATTCACTGTTTTCATTTTTCAGTTTGTTTGCGCATCCAAAAATTTTTTTTAGCACCAGCTGCCACTGGGTTTCATTAAGGAAAATAAGGGAGAAGGGGAGTGTTGTATATGTTTTTTTTAATGTTATATATTTACCAGACCAAAAAAAGGAGCAAATAAGAGAAGTTAATGGTTAGGGCTTACATACACTTTAAGCTCCATCTCCCGTTACCAGTACTTCTTTCCTTTTCTTGTTTGGACAGTGATACTAAAGATCCAACCACATCTCATAGATATAGTCTGTCAGTTAAATTATTCCAAATATGTTTCTTTTAACAAGAACTCGAGACATTGATGAATCCAGAAGTCGTGCTGACAGTTTTATCCAGATCAAGGGGCTTTATTCCCAGTCACATTCACTCAAAAAGCATTTACCATAGTCAATCATCTTCTTTATTTTATGTATTTATTTCTAGTTATTACAGGTTCCTTATATAGCACTGTCAATTTACGCAGCGCTTTGTACATTCACATCAGTCCCTGACGTCAAGGAGCTTACCACCTAAGGTCCCGAACCAAGCCTTATTCTTTACATGTCTTTATCTTGAAACCTTCATTCCCAGAGAAAAGTTCATTTTTTCTGTAGTTTGCCTACGCTTTCAGACAAATTAGTATATGGAACCTATTTCCCAGAAGTCACCTGCGACCAAGCTGCTGACAGTGCACATGAGGCAGCCCCCATTAAACAAGACGTTTCAGTCCAAGAACTGTCTGGACATCTTCCAGTCAAGAGATTCCTTAACTTGTCAATCTGACTTCTCTCTTGTTGAGTGATTAATTAAAGCGGAACTTCACTCTCTCAATCAACATTGACTATTTTTAATCCTTATGCTGTTAGCATTAGTAAATAGACAGGAAAGTGTACCATACTTTTTTGTATACATTTCTTCAGTTACTTTCTGGTTTCCAAGCCTAGGCAAATGATGTCATACATGCCAGGAGTCTGCAGTAGGGGAGGAGGGGCTTTCTCAGCTAAGCACACCCTCTTTGCATTCATGCCTGAGCTAAGGGCAAATGGATTCCAAGAAGTAAATGTTATGTAAATCATCTGCCCTTACTCAAGATGGCTGCAGCCAACAAAAACTAGGAAGTGTTTTTCAAAGTGATATCTTAGCAAAATAAACCATGGAGATATGGCTGGATGGGAGAGTTTGCTTTCAATAGTAAAAGTGAATTAAATAGCGTTTTGGATTTGTGGTGCTCAGATACAGTGTAGTTCCACTTTAAGCCACCAAAGACACTACTGAAGCCTTAAGAACAATTTATAAATATTTCAAAAGCAATTTTACTGGGTCTTACTGTGTTTAGAAAATTAAGGAACTAATGGAGGATACGTGGGAAAAAGGTAACTAAAATGCACTTGTTTAACCACTGCCCTACCGCCGTATGCAGAATGACGGCCGGGAAGTGGTTCAGTTATCTTGACTGGGCGTCATATGATGTCCAGCAGGATAATAAGCCGGCACAAGCTTGCGGGGGCACGCAGCACAGTGATCGGTGGTGTGTCAGTCTGGCACACCGCATCTCCGATCGTGGTAAAGAGCTTCTTTCAGCATCAAATCACAGCTGATCACAGTGTAAATAGGAAGAGCCGTATATCAGCTTTACCTCTACTCGCATCTGCAGATGCGAGTAGATGAGAGCCAATCGGCGGCTCTGCGTTGATTGTTTATCAGTGCAGCCCCCCTAGGATCATCGCCCAGGACCACCAGGGAGCCCACCCAGGGACCACCAGGGGTGCCTACCCAGGACCACCAGGGAAGCCCACCCAGGACCACCGTTATGGCAAACAACTGCCAATAGGGATGGCACTCAGTGACCATCTGTGATGCTCGCCACTGCCTCCTTAGCAGTGCTGCCTAACAGTGTCATCTATCAGTGCCACCTATCAGTGCCCGGTGCCACCTATGAGTGCCCATCAGTGCCGCCTATGAGTGCCCATTAGTGCCACTTATTAGTGCCCATCAGTGCTGCTTATCAGTGCTGCCTATCTGTGCTGCATATAAGTGCCTCATCATCAGTGCCAATCAGTACTGCCTCATCAGTGCCCATCAGTGTAGCCTCATCAGTGCCCATCAGTGAAGGAGAAAACATACTTATCTACAAAGTATTGTAACAGAAAGAAAAATTGTGTTTTTTTGTTAATTTTTGGTCTTTTTTTATTTGTAGCACAAAAAAATAAAAACCCCGGAGGTGATCAAATACCACCAAAAGAAAGCTCTATTTGTGGGGGAAAAAATGATAACAATTTTGTTTGGGTACAGCATTGCATGACTGCGCAATTGTCATTCAAAATGCGATAGCACTGAAAGCTGAAAATTGGTCTGGGCGGGAAGTGGTTAAAAACACACTGCTAAAGCCTTGCTTCCTAAACAAGGAGAGCACTCATTTTCTGCATTTTACACCCCCTCTATTTATGTTACTGCTCTCAAGACATAGTGAAAACTCAGCCTGGAAGTTTAAATTTTGAAGTTGGTTCATACACAGTCTGTTTGCATTTCCATTTGGATTGATCTGTATTGTTTATAGGCCAACCAATTAAAAAAATAAATAATTCCACACAAGGGAAAGTTAATGTTAATAATATGGATTTGTACATTTTACAGCTGCTATCTAGGGGTTGCTTGAAAGCTGTGACCAGTGTCAGGAGAATGTTCTCCAGTGCCCCGGGGAGAAGATGCTCAACTGTGATGCCCAATTTGCCACTTGTTGAGATTGCAAATACCTGAATGTCTATGGTCTGGCCATATGCTTTTTAGACATAAGTGATAGGTCTCATAGTGAAAATCAGTCAACGTTGTAGAAAATTGGATATCTTTTAGCAATGAGAAAGCATTGGTTCAGATTCCTAAACAGACCTAAGGTAAAATCCATGTTCAGCTCAATTTTTTTAAGTTTCAGTTAGCATGAAAGGGTTAGAATTTCTCTCAGGATTTAATTGCTGGCTGTGCCTTTTTTTGAGAGAGTCCTTTCTCGCGCTTTATCCCAGTACCAGCAGAACTAGAAATGAGAAGATTAGGAGTCACCAGTACACAAAGCTGGAGACCGCAATAAAAATAAATAATAATAAAAAAACCACCTTTCCCTTCTTTAATAAAATATGCTTTTGTTGCTGTCTCTGTCCCAATTGGAGCGGTTTTCACTCCTGTCCACAGGCCACTTGCAGTCCCATTGGAAGTGCATAGGGTGGCAATGTAGAGGAGAACATTTGGGAGAAATGGATAGAGTGTGGTCATCCAGTAATAGGAAGTGCCCGAACAAGGACTTCTATGGCAGGATTATCAGATATGATCTTAAACACTCTGTATATTTAAAGTGAGATTCACAAAAATTAAATTGTGACTAAAAACTCTGCCTATAAAATATAAAGTATGTACCTCTCCCACTACTCACGCCATTAAACATTTCTCTAATGTAAAGAACTCATCTTGTGAGGACTCTTCCAAAACACACACTTCTGTGAGTGTCTGATTCCTGGTATCCCACTGCGCTCAGTAGTTCTTCCCTAGGATTCCTACGACATTACTATATCCTGTGGTGATGTGGGGGCTGGTGGGAGGAACCACTGAGCATAGCAGGGACCAGGAGATTGGCACATCCGGAAGAGTCTGTTTCTGAATGGTTTTCCTTATTAGCGCGTTGGTGCAACACAAGAAGGGATTTACTTTTTATTTTTTTTTACAGGGCGAGCTTTTTTCACAATTTGATTTTAGCAACACAGACATATTAAATAGAATAGAAATTACTTGAAATTGTATTACCATATTAAAGATTATATGAGATCCACATACGCTCTTGACCACTTAATTGTTGTATAAGGAGGCACAGAGGCAGATTAAAAGGTTTATTCTGCGCTGAGATTTCTGCAGAATATTTGATAAGTACAGAATCTTGCTGTTTGAGGCAAAGTTCACCTTTTTGTTTCTAAATTCCAGGTTACTTATGTACCAATACATTATTAATGTACCTCTGTTGCAGAAAATAAAAAGCTTTCTTTATTTTAGCCTCCAGGGTCTCCTATAGAAAAGTCCCCCTCCCCCATTACTTCCTGGTATTTGTTCCTGGGTTTTTGGGGTGGAAAAAAAAAAAAAAACGTTAGGAAAAATTTCAGCAGCTGACCTCATTAACACACATCCTGCACCTGCCCTCTCCTCCAGGAGATTGCTCCCACCCACCTCCGCAGTTACATGCTTTTTCAATGAAGTCATTATCAGAGAGCACCATTCTCTCTATACACAGCCAGTGTCTTCCTCGGTCCTTTTGTATGTTACCTTCATCTTGCATAGATCGTTCATTTGGCAGAGTGTGCAGGAGCTGAGCGATCACAAACTAGCCTACCTGATTGAATACAGAGTGATTATCCACTTCAGTCCCGGAAGGATTTACCCCCTTAACGACCAGAGCACTTTTTACAATTTGGCACTGCACTGCTTTAACTGGTAATTGTGTGGTCATACAATGCTGTACCTAAACGAAATTTGCATCCCCACAAATAGAGATTTCTTTTGGTGGTATTTGATCACCTCTGCTTTTCTTTTTAATTTTTTGCGATATAAATGAAATAAGACCGGAAATTTTGAAAAGAAAATGATATTTTCTACTTTTTGTTATTAAAAAAAATACAATAAACTCAATTTTAGTCACATTTTTGCCAAAATGCATTCAGCCACGTCTCGGGTAAAAAAAAGTCAATAAGCGTATATTTATTAGTTTGCGCAAAAGTTATAGCATTTACAAACTAGGGTACATTTTCTGGAATCTACGCAGCTTTTAGTTTATGACTGCCTATCTCATTTCCTGAGGTGCTATAATGGAAGGGCATTGCAACCCCCCCCCCCCCCAATGACCCCATTTTGAAAAGCAGACACCCCAAGGAATTTGCTGAGAGGCATGTTGAGCCCATTGAATATTTTATTTTTTTGTCACAAGTGATTGAAAAATGACAAAAAAAAAGAAAAATTACACACACTTGTCACTAAAATCATATATATGCCCACCATTAGAAAACCACCCTGCATCCACCCACTTCTAATGATGGGCATACATGCACCGTTCTAAAAATATATGCCGATGCATAGGGGCAATCCGCTCCTATGTCCACCCCTGCCCCTATGCTTCGGCATATATGCTCTTTTTTAACTGTGGTGGTGAAATCACCTCCTACAGTGCTGGAGTCGCTGATTTACATATTGTGGGAGCAAACGCTGTTGTTGTCAAGATGAATAAATCAGTGCTGCAGCTAAATGGCAATGCAAATAATGGTTAACAATAAAACACAGCAACAGTAAAGTATAAAAGAATTACCGTATATACTCGCGTATATGCCGAGTTTTTTGACACTGATTTTGTGTCAAAAAAAGGAGATTCGGCTTATACGCGAGTCAACAGTGATTGCCGGTACGATCGCGAGGGCACATTCCGCAGGCATCCGTGGCGGCTGAGAAGCATTCCAGGGATGCCGTCACGTCCGCTGACGGCCTGCTGGAGGGCGGAACTTCAGCTCAGTCACACTTGTGATGTGACTGGGCTGAAAGTAAGGGCAGAGGACACAGGCACTTCCTATGAATGGAATAAGGCTGCTGTGTCCTTCTTATATGTAAAAATGTAAAGGAAAAAAAAACTGGCAATTCGATTAACTTACCATTTTAGCCCTTATTGTTTGTTGCTATATTTAATAAAGTAATTAAATATGGCATTGAACAATAAGGGTTAATATGGTCAGATATTCAAATGACAAAACTGTTTTTTTTTTTCTTTGCATTTGACATATGTGAAGAACACAGCAGCCTTATTCAATACATAGGAAGTAAGTATACTGTACTGTAAAAAATAAACAGTTGTACATACACACACACACTCCCGATTACATGGCCACTTCTTATGTTAGGATGTTTTACATTTACAGAGCTAGTTTACTGTTTTTATTTTAAATAAATATTGAAAAACATTTAACCTACTGATGCCTCATTGGACATTTCCCACTTAGGCTTATACGCGAGTCAATAAGTTTTCCCATATTGTTTGGGCAAAAGTAGGGGGTCGGTTTATCCACGGGTCGACTTATACATGAGTATATACGGTACATTATCTGCAAAGCAAAAATGATAAAACACTAACAATAAAACATTACAGTTAAGCATAAAAACAGAGCAGAACAATAGAGAGAGAACAAGAAAATGACAACTATAACAATATACAGAAAATAGAGAGAACAACAAAACAACAACTGTTTTGACTTTTTTTATTTATTTTTTGTTTTGTTTTTTTATTTATTTGCACTTTTATTTTAACAGTAAATTTTCCAGTTTACGGTTTTCCAAAATGTGATGCTGGCCATCTCATCTTTCGAGACCCTGTTAATGTGTGCCCTCCGACTAAGTAGTGCTGTACCCTACGCTGATACTCCACTAGTGTGTGGTAGGGAGTGAAACATTCACCGATGCAGAGACCAGCCTGGCCAGAACAGGAGGGACAATAAGAGCGGGTGTCACGCCTATACAGTATCCGCATTTCCTACAGACACAACATGTTTTTTGGGGTGTTCTTTGACCTGAGGAACCACGGTGCCTCTCATGCAGCCAGCTCACTGCATTTGCATAGGGAAGTTGGGGCACAGACAGAAGGGCTGTGATGATCTCTTCCTGGAATTTAAGGAAGGATCCAGTTTGTCCTGATGCTTGTATAGCACATAAGCATTCAGCAGAGCCAAAAGACACTTTTTTGTACCAGCATCTGGCCTTACGGCTGGGCAATTAAGTACGGCGCCAACAACTGATTGTTGAGGTCCACTCCTCCCATATTAAGGTTGTATTCGTGGACACAGAGGGGCTTCTCCACAACACCAGTTGCCTTTGGAATTTGGACTACCATGTTTGCATGAATGGAGGACAAAACAAAAACATTCAGTTTTTCCCTCCACATTACTGCAAGCAAATTGTTACATCTCAAGCAGGCTCTCTACCCCCATCTAAGTTGGGACTCTACAAGCCGTTGAGGGAAGCCCCAGCGATTAGATCACGCGGTGCCACATGCGTCAATTCCAGAATCAAACAAGTGACTAAAAAGTGGCTCGTGTAATTATTGCCCATGTACAATTGGTACCCCTGTTCGAATAAGGGTGACACCAAGTCCCAAACAATCTTGCGTGCGCTCCCTATGTAGTCTGGGCAGTTGGGGGGCTCCATGTGACTTTTCCCTCGTAAACCATAAAACTATATGTATAGCCTGTGGCCCTATCACAGAGCTTATACATCTTGACCCCCATATCTGGCACGCTTGCTGGGGAGAAACTGTTTGAAAGCAAGGCGGCCAGAAAATGTAATCAGGGACTCATCTACGCAGGCAACTCGATTGGGAATAAACAAGGCTGCGAATTGTTGGTTGAAGTGATTTACGAATTTTGTGGAGCTGATCGTGTTCAGGGTCACCCCGAGGATAACAGAGTTCATTGTCATTGAAGTGCATAAACCACAGGATCTGCTCGTATCTAGCCCTGGTCATGGAAGCAGAGAACATGGGCATGTGGTGAATTGGGTCAGTGGACCAATATGACCACAACTCACTTTTTTTAGTTATTCCCATGAGGAGGGATAGGCTCAGCAAGGTCTTAAATTTTGAAACAGTAATAGGTTTCCATTCTCTGGCAAGGGTCAAATGGGGATTAGCGGTGATGAATTGACTAGCACACAAATTGCTTTGGTCCACAATAGATCTATAGAGATCTTCCGTGAAAAACAGCAAATAAAAATCAAGAGACGTAAAATCAACTGTTTCCACATGAATTCCAGGTTGGCCAGTGAATGGGGGGGGGGGGGGGGAGTACGGGCGCTGCAGAAGTGGTGGGTTGCCAATCAGGGTTAGCATATGCAGCGGGAAGGGCACCATGGGCTCTGTGGCCCTGTCTTTGTCTTCTTGGTGGCTGCGGGACACTTCTTGTGCTAGCCACCGCACCATCTTGAACTGCACTTATGGGGCTCGCCACGTCACCAAGTGTTACTGCAGTGCTGGTTTTTCTATGACCAGGGTGTACTAGGCCTCTGGTGCTTGCCAGTTCACCAAAAGGATGAGTGGTACTAGTACTGGCTCTCTGCTCCATACGAGAGCCCTGCGTTTCTTGCACCTCAGCAACAGAAAACGGGGTCGGGTACGCCTGACCTCAGCAGGGACCATTACTCCGTCATCAGAGCTATCTGTCAAGGTGCTGCTGCTGTCTACAGGTTCATATACTGAGCCTGAATCTGACAGTGGAGCTTTCCAATCGCTGTCATCTGTCCTTCTCAGTAACATGTAGACCTCTTCACTAGTGTACCTCTGATTGGCCTCTAAATTTAAAGGTACACTAGTGTGACTCACAGGTAAAAGAGCACCTGGTTGTCAGAGCCTGCTTCAATCACTACCAAAAAATTAACTGTTAGCGTTCGCAGGGATCAGGCGTGAACACTGCAGTTACGTGTGCTTTGTTTTGTAAGTGACAGTGATCTATTGATACTGCACTTGGGTGGGCTGGGCTGGGCGGAGGGGCTAAACGCAGGTGATAGCAGGGGTCTGGGCTGATCCCACTAACTCCGCATTTTTGGGAACACTAAACTACTGGGGACGCTAATATAGTTCTGATCTGAGCAAAGATATTGACACTATAGTAGTAACAGAGCTATCAAGTGTGTGAGTGCCTGACTAATCTGACCCTGCCTGGTATATACGCTATATACGCTGACCCTAACTGATGCTAAAACCTAACTCACTTTCACCCACCGGGTGATCAGGGGGTTAAAACCTTTATTAGGTATATACGGCAGGTACCCTGATGCATAAACATGTGCCAGGTGTGCCCGGGCACACCCTAATTACCCTGTGTGGCACAGATTCCCTCTATTTAGATCCCTGATATTTCACCAAAGCCCAACGGGGCTGATAAAAAATAATTGTAAAAAAAAAATAATACAAGAAATAACATTGTAAAAAATAAAATAAAAATAAAACCTACTGACACCAATCTCTGCCCTACTGACCCTGTCAGTATATATATATATATATATATATATATATATATATATACACACATGCACACACAACACAAAACCGGCCAAAAAAAATGAATGTCCTTTGACTCACCTAAATGTACGTTGTCATGCTTCAGTCCAGAGTTTTCTCTCTTCTGTTTTCAGGAAGCAGGATCTTTGTTTGGTTATTGTCTGTCTGGGATTCCTTAAAATAAAAGTATGGGTTTCTGTTTTTCCCCCATTAATACTTACCTAAGTGGATGCAGTATCAGTCAAATGTTCTGTCCCCTGGCGCTTCTGCACTGAAAACCGAGCGATCGAACATCGCCAATCACTCCGCTTTAAGAGCTCCGTGAGCAGACAGCTGTAGACTATCAGTCACAGCTCTCTGCTTATCTCCCTCCGCGCTCACTGGAGTGCTGAGCTATGGAGGGCGGAGCGGGCCATCTCAGGCACCTGGCGGATCCAGACTCCAAGGTCGGGATGGCGCAGTGCCTGGACGGACATCTGTGATGTCAACAAAAGAAAAAAAGAAACAACATTTTTAACATTTTTTTTAGACAGATAGAGCTTTCTTTTGGTGGCATTTAATCACCACTGGGTTTTTTAGTTTTTGCTGAAAAAACGAAAAAAGACTGAAAATTTTGAAAAAAAAAAAAGTTTTTCTTAGTTTCTGTTATAAAACTTTGTAAATAAGTTATTTTTCTCCTTCACTAATATGCGCTGATGAGGCAGTACTGACAGGGCCGCTGATAGGGGGGTACAGCCAGCCCTGGTATGGGGGGCCTGGAGCACACAGGGGGTTTAGTGATAGATGACAATTGTGTCTCTTTTCCTCCAGCAGATGAACATTGCTCTCCTTCCCTCTCCCTTGCTACAAGCTTTTATCTGATAAGAAAGAGACAGTGGTCCCTCACTAATCCCCCTCCCTGTGTGGGCCCCCTCATCTCAGCACTGGAGTTTGTTATCTCTAACTTACTCTAACTGTTATCTTGAACTCCCTGCACACTGGCTTAAAAAAAAAAAAAAATTGTTGCTTCTACAGGAGTTTACTGTTTTGCCTGTAGAAGCAGCTCAATGTTATCCTATTAGTCCATACCCATTAGGGCGATAACAGGCATATTTTAAGCTCAACGTTTAAGAGACAGGAAAAAAAACCCTTCTGGTTCTCCTAAACTCATCTAAACGTTGTACAAAAAATGTTCTATATGAGTGTTTTTTTCTGCCAAGTGAACTGGAGTTTTTTTAAGCCCAGTGTGCATGGAACTTAACTTTTTTCTCTCCCTCTGTCCCTCTGATCCCAGAGCCTGTATATTTTTTTACATTCTTTGTATTTTTGTTTATTAACTCAGTTTTATCTTTTAGAGTTATGTTGTATTTGTGTCTGCTAATAGTTTTATTGTCTTTTTAGGCCTCATTTACACTGCTGCTGGTAAACTGACATTTTGAGGCATTTGGGCGTTTTTTTTCAGCTGCCACTGAACTTTCCTCTTTGTTATCTTATCAGTTCATTTACACAGGTTCGTTTAAGGTCATTTCCAGGTAGTTGAGTTTAAAGGCTTTTTTTGGAACGCAAAAAAATGGGTTCAGACGCCAGTACAGAGGCATTTGAAATGCCAAACAGCTTGTAAACACCGCTAAACGCTGTAACTCGCATCTAGAACCGTTTCGTTTACAGCCGTTTCCATTCTAAAAAAAAAATGAAAAAAACGCTCCTAGACACAAACGCGGCAAAACGCAGCTGAACGCAGCATGCAAAATGTGGCAAAACGGCCATTTTAGACGCTGGCTTCTAGCTGTCAAAAAAAATGTTCAGGGGAGGTTGATAAAGCATCCCGTGTAAATGGAGCCTTAGGGAAATATAGCTTTAATACTTTCTTGGGGGGGGGGGCTGTCAGATAGTCTGTACGGGGCCCCGCAACTTCTATCAGCAGCCCTGGGTACTGATATGCTGCAATAATGGGCACTGATAGGTGGCACTGACTGTGTGAGGAGAGAAGAGCCAATAACCGCCATCTCCTTGTTTATATGCGATTGGACACAGCTGATCACATTGTTATCGGCTCTTTAATGAGATCGGGAATGCGACATGTCCCAGGGACACAGCACACCACCGATCGCCTCACTGCGCGCCCCCGCGGGCGCACAAGTGAGGCAAGAGTGGGACGACATCATAACGAGAGAGCCACCTTGTGCCTGTCATTTTACTATAGGGTGGGAAGGAGGTTGTTAAAAGAATCTCAGCACTGACATCAGCAGGACTGTCAGGACCAGCTAGTGCTGGCACATCTGCAATGCTGGATCATCATTCACCCAGAAATGACTAATGCTTGGTATATACAAGTAGATTTGAAAAAAGTTAATTTTCTAATTAAAATATTTTCTACTTATTGGTGGGATCAAATCAACATTCGTTTTCAACCACGGTGATGAGAAAATTCAGAGGAGGATGCAACAGCGAATGTGGTTTTCGTCAGAAAAGTCCATTCACTCCAAAATGCACTGAGCAAAATTATAAACAAAACACTTTTGTGTTTGCCCCTATTTATCATGATCTGAATTATCTACGACTTTTTCTATGTACACAAAAGCCCTATTTCTCTCAAATATTGTTCACAAATCTGTCTAAATCTGTGTTAGTGAGCACTTCTCCTTTGCCAAGATAATCCATCCACCTCACAGGTGGTGGTGATTAGACAGCATGATTATTGCATAGGCAAGCTTAGGCTGGCCACAATAAAAGGCCACTCTAAAATGTGCAGTTTTACTGTTTTGGGGGGAGGGGGGGGGGTCCAAAAACCAGTCAGTATCTGGTGTGGCCACCATTTGCCTCACGCAGTCCAGCACATCTCCTTCACATAGAGTTGATTGTGGTCTGTGGAATGGACGTCCATTCCTCTTCAATGGCTGTGCGAAGTTGCTGGATATTGGCAGGAACTGGAATATGCTGTTGTATACGCCGATCCAGAGCATCCCAAACATTCTCAATGGGTGACATGTCCGGTGAGTATGCTGTCCATGCAAGAACTGGGATGTTTCACAGCTTCCAGGAATTGTGTACAGATCCTTGCAACATGGGGCCGTGCATTATCATGCTGCAACATGAGGTGATGGTCGTGGATGAATGGCACAACAATGGGCCTCAGGATCTCTTCACAGTATCTCTGTGCATTCAAAATGCCATAAAAAAAGTGCACCTGCATACACCTTCCCATACCATAACCCCACCGCCACCATGGGCCACTCGATCCACAACATTGACATCAGCAAACCGCTCACCCCCACGACACCATACATGCTGTCTAAAATCTGCCTTGTACAGTGAAAACCGGGATTCATCTGTGAAGAGAACACCAAAGTGCCAGATGCCATAGAATGTTAGCATTTGCCTACTCAAGTCGGTTAGGACGGCGAACTGCAGTCAGGTCGAGACCCCGATGAGGACGACAAGCATGCAGATGAGCTGTGGATGTGGAGGTCCTGGGCTGGTGTGGTTACATGTGGTCTGTGGTTGTGAGGCCTGTTGGATGTACTGCCAAATTCTCTAAAATGCCTTTGAAGACGGCTTATGAAAGAGAAATGAACATTGAATTCAAGGGCAACAGCTCTGGTGGACATTCCTGCAGTCAGCATGCCAAATGCACGTTCCCTCAAAACAAGCGACATCTGTGGCATTGTGCTGTGTGATAAAACTGCACATTTTAGAGTGGCATTTTATTGTGGCCAGCCTAAGGCACACCTGTGCAATAATCATGCTGTCTAATCAACATCTTGATATGCCACACTTGTGAGGTGGATGGATTATCTCGAAGTGCTCACTAAAGCCTCGTACACACGGGACGACGATCGTCCGTACGATCGTCGCAAATCGTATGTTGCATAATGTAACTTGCATACTGACTGCACTACACGATCGTACAAGCACAGAAAGACCGTTTAGGTGCATGTAATTAGCATCCGGCCGTTCCTGACTACGGAGCATACGTGTTTTGCACAACACAACTTGTTGTACCAACTGCTCTGTTCACATGATACAACAGTCGTATGACTGCTTGTTGGTACGACCAAGTTTTCTAGTTTGCTCATACAACTCCCTTGTACGACCGTCGTATGTTGGGCTGTTCTAGTCGCGCATACGAACGATCGATATCGCGTACGACCTGTTGTATGCGATCGTCGCCCCGTGTGTATGAGGCTTAACACAGATTTAGACAGATTTGTAAACAATATGTGAGAGAAATAGGCCTTTTCTGTACATAGAAAAAGTCATAGATCTTTGAGTTCAGCTCATGATAAATAGGGGCAAACACAAAAGTGTTGCGTTTATAATTTTGCTCAGTGTAGAATATTAAAAGTCAAATTTGCTTGAAATTTTCGTACAAATTTTGTTTGTTCAAAAATCTACTAGTGTATACCCAGCTTTAGATAAATATACCATGCTTCAGAAGGTAAGAAAAAAAAATGTGCAGGATAGATGAGAGACGGGTGGGAAGGGGTTAATTTTTGCCTGAAGAGGGTCTTTAGGGTATATTTGGAAAACCTTAGACTCAATTCACTAATTTAAAACATCAGGCTAAAGATCCCTATTTTGAAAAAAGTTATTTTCAGCTCAGTCCCATAAGATTTGAAAATTATAGTCACATGGCTAAAAATTAAAGGTCATTGGATTACACTCTGCACAAATGACCCAAAAAAACATACCAAATACAACCATACTTAACCACTTGTCGACCAGCTCACATACATGTACTGCTGCACTGTGGCAGCCCTGGGCGAACATGTACGTCAGCCCTTTAACCACTTGCTTACTGGGCACTTAAACCCCCCCTCCTGCCCAGACCAATTTTCAGCTTTCAGCGCTGTCGCATTTTGAATGACAATTGCGCGGTCGTGCGACGTTCTACCCAAACAAAATTGATGTCCTTTTTTCCCCACAAATAGAGCTTTCTTTTGGTGGTATTTGATCACCTCTGCGGTTTTATTTTTGCGCTATAAATAAACAAAGAGCGACGATTTTGAAAAAAGAACAATATTTTTTACTTTTTGCTATAATAAATATCCAAAAATAAAATATATAAAAAAAAGATTCATTGGGTTTGGCCGATTTATATTCTTCTACATATTTTTGGTAAAAAAAAACGCAATCGGTGTTTGGTTTGCGCAAAAGTTAATCGCATCTACAAACTATGGGAATTGATTTATGGCGTTTTTATTATTTTTTTTTATTACTAGTAATGTCGGCGATCTGCGATTTTTATCGGGACTTTGATATGGGGGTGGACATGTAGGACATATTTGACACTTTTTTGGGACCAATGACATTTATACAGCGATCAGAAATTTAAATGTCCACTGATCACTGTATAAATGTCATTGGCAGTGAAGGGGTTAACCTGCAGGGGGCAGTGAAGGGGTTAACTGTGTTCCCTGGGTGTGTTCTAACTGTGGGGGGATGGGCTGGCAGGGACATAGCAGATCTAACTGATCCCAATGAAAGGGATCATTAGATCTGTTATTTCCCCCTCTCACAGAACGGAGAACCGCTGTGTTTACATTGGCGGTTCCCCGTTCTGCAGACCCACAGGCGATCGCGGGTCAGGAGCGGACATCGAGTCCGCTCGACCCACGGGCACGCCCACACAGCGTGCGGCGGCCGCGCATGCCGCCGCCTGTGAGTGCGCGCCGGTAGTGTGCAAAGAGGCGGACGTCAATAGACGTCTACCCGGCAATTGAGATCCGCGCTGTAGCAGTCTTTCCTCTATAGCGCGGATCTCAAGAGGTTAAATGGATATAGGAGGCACGCATGCCCGCTGCACGGCGGGGGAACCGATGTGCATGGCCAGCAGCCGCGATGTCCTCCTTCGACCCACGATCGTGTGAAAGAGAGACAGAACAGGGGATCTGTCAATGTAAACAGACAGATCCCGGTTCTGTCAGGGAAGTGGAGAGAGATCTGCTGTTCCTACTACTGCGTCCCCCAGTCAACACAATGTCTCCACAATTAGAAACACCTCCCAGGGAACACATTTAACCCTTTGATCGCCCCTAGTGTTAATCCCTTCCATGCCAGTGACATTTATACAGTAATCAGTGTATTTTCATAACTGATCGCTGTATAAATGTCCCAAAAAAGTGTAAAAAGTGTCTGATCTGTCCGCCGCAATGTCACGGTCCTGCTAAAAATCGCTGATCGCTGCCATTACTAGTAAAAAAAAAAAAAAAAATTAAAATGCCATAAATGTATTCCCTATTTTGTAGACGCTATAACTTTTGCGCAAACCAATCAATATACGCCTATTGCTATTTTTTTTTTTACCAAAAATATGTAGAAGAATACATATCGGCCTAAACTGATGAATACATTTTTTTATATTTTTTTGGATATTTATTATAGCAAAAAGTAAAAAAAAAATGTATTTTTTTTTTCAAAATTGTCGCTCTTTGTTTATAGCGCAAAAAATAACCGCAGAGGTGATCAAATACCACCAAAAGAAAGCTCTATTTGTGGGAAAAAAAGGATGACAATTTTGTTTGGGTAAAGTGCCGCACGACCACGCAATTATCAGTTAAAGCGACACAGTGCCGTATCGCAAAAAGCGGCCTGGTCAGGAAGTGGGTAAATCCTTCCGGGGCTTAAGTAGTTAAACTAATGAAAACACTGCGGCCCTTTAATTGGTTTCAAAATTCAGACCATTTAGCAAATAAAATAAATCCATTATATTCTCATATGAGAAATCAGACAATGCCTTGCCATAACGACTCAAGCAAAACATTCTCCCCCTTAGAAACAAAGGTGACGAACCACATAAAGTGCTCACGACGGGCGGGGTGGTGGTTAGCTCCTCTTGCTCAACCTATCCAGCCAAAAGAACAACCACCAGTCGAGGCCCCTTTATACTGAGGTCCTTAGACACCTGGCCAGATCCCTTGTACACCCATTGGGCATAATTTACCTCTCCACAGATGTGCCCAAATTAATAAAGGGGAGTGAATCAGACTAATACAGTATTAGCCCAGCACACTAAGACCCCTTTCAGGCACTTTAGCGCTAAAAATAGCAACTGTAAAGCGCCTGAAAACCGCCCCCAATCCATCCCAGTGTGAAAGCCTGAGTATTTTCACACTGGGGCGGTGCGCTTGCAGGACGGGAAAAAAAAAGTCCTGCAAGCAGCATCTTTGGGGAGGTGTGGGAGCAGTGTATACACCAGTCGCAAACCACCCCTGCCGTTGAAATGAATGGGCTGCAAAGCACTTTGGAAGTGCTGCAACAAGGGCGCTTTTAACCCCTTGTTAACCTCTTCTGGGGGGTTAAAAGTGCCTTCTAGTGGTGGCAAAGTGCCACTATAACAGCGATAAAGCACCACTAAAACTTTACCGCTCCCACCCCCATCACCCCAGTGTGAAAGTAGCCTTTAAAGGGGTAGTAAAGACAGGGTTTTTTTTTATCTTTATCGCTTTATCTAGCTTTCGGATGTGGAAAAAAGGACACCTGTCAGGTGTCCTCTTCCCCCTCCCCTGAAAGGTGGCAAATGTGACACGTGAGGGGGGGGGGGGATTCGATCAGCGGAAGTCCCACTTTTGGGTGGAACTCCGCTTTAAGATAAAAAGCCTTCTGTGTGCAGCAGCCTCCCCAGCACCCCCTAATTACTGACCTGAGCCCCTTCTCTCTCCAGAGATGTCCATGAGTGTCTTAGCTGTCCCAGACACTCCTCCTGATTGGCTGAGACACATCAGAAGCCCCATTGGCTCCCACGGCTGTCAAACAAAATCAGCCAGCCCATCAGGGGAGAGAGGGGGCGGGCAGGGCCATCTTAATAGGATTATGGGCCCCTGGGCAAAGTAATGCACCGGGGCCCCTTCAAGCCTGCCCCAATTTTCGCACCTACTCCACAGAATAAGCCCACATTCACACTGAGGGCGGGTTTAAAATCAGCATTTCAGCCCGACTTCGGGGGCGATTTTATAGACATTTGTGCGGGTTCATGCGCAGATATCTTTCAAATCGCCACCAAAAGTAGTGCAGAAACAGGGGCTCAGTCAGTCGGCTCCAGCTTGGTGGCTCTGGTTTTATCCTATAGTCTCTCCGCACTACACATGTCTGACTTCTTCCATGACCCCCATCCTGGCGGCACGACACTCCCACTCTTGGCTCCTCTCAAGACCCCCCCCAGAGACTGCAGACATGATATAAGACCAGAGATGGTCAGAGACTGCAGACATGGTAGAGGAGATGGTCAGAGACTGCAGACATGGTAGAGGAGATGGTCAGAGACTGCAGACATGGTACTGGAGATGGTCAGAGACTGCAGACATGGTACAGGAGACGGTCAGAGACTGCAGACATGGTACAGGAGATGGTCAGAGATTGCAGACATGGTACAGGAGATGGTCAGAAACTGCAGACATGATACAGGAGATGGTCAGAAACTGCAGAAATGGTACAGGAGATGGTCAGAAACTGCAGAAATGATACAGGAGATGGTCAGAAACTGCAGAAATGGTACAGGAGATGGTCAGAGGCTGCAGAAATGGTACAGGAGATGGTCAGAGATTGCAGCCATGGTACAGGAGATGGTCAGAGATTGC
>BLSH010316829.1:5253-24761 GCA_018402905.1 Glandirana rugosa
CCCCCCCCCCCCCCCCGCCCCCACCACCACCACCACCAGATCTTAGGAGAAGTATTTAAATGTGGGACTCAGGATGGTGCAGGACTAATCTCTGTGCCCCCTAAATGTTGCGCCTGGGCAACCTCCCCGGCAGCCACACCCCCCCTCCGCTACGCCACTGTTTAAACATGCAATATTTGGTGAAAAGGTTTTGTCAATTACCTTTGGGGGAAATTATGCCTTGTATTGCCTGGGATATCACAGTCTGGACATCTGTAGGCACTAACTCATTTTACTTGTAGAGCTGTGTCCTTGCAGCAGACTACCACAAATAAAATATTTTTGCCAAAAGTTGCAGCCCAGAATAGATATCTGGGAAAGAGGATGCTTTCCCAGAACTGCCAGTTAAGGAGGCCTCTAAAGGGTCCCTGTCAACCCTTTAAAAAGCCAAAATCTACATTTTACTAAAAACACAATTTGCTAAATGTGTACCTTTCAAAACAGTGGAAAAGTGAAGAAGTGTATCTAATTAAATAATATGTGCTTCACAAATAAAAAATACATTTAAACAAGACAGTAGAGGCATTGCTTTGAGTTCAGAATGCAAGAATTCTATCCCTTATAAAACGTGACTGTTGACTGCAGTACTCAAATTCCTCCACAAGAAGGCAGTGTTTTACCATCTCCCTAGGAGAAAAGAGTCAACGCATGGTTTCAACAGAATAGTTAAAACATGAGAAGGTGTTCCAACCCATACTATATAAGGACATTAAAGCATAACCTAAGTTTTTTTAAAAATTACATATATGCTTTAGGCCCACACACGGGCGTTCTATTCAGGTCCGCCTGTCCGTTTTTCAGGCGAACCTGAATGGACACCTCATTCTTCTCTGTGGAGCGACAGATGTCAGCGGTGACAAGTCCGCTGACATCCGCTGGTCTCCGATCTGATCCGTGCTCTGTAAAGTCCAATGGATAGAAACCCTATTTTACCATCCGTCTGGGGATCAGATGACACAGACAGACGGTCCGTTGTCATCCAATTTCCCATAGAGGAGAGCGGGGCTCTGACAGATCCGTCGCCGCATAGTGAGCATAAAGGGAGCTGTCATCCGCTGGCTCAGCAGGCATCAGCGGAGCGATCCTCACTGAGCAAAAACGGACCCCGTACATGGAATGTCTGTGTGAAAGGGGCCTTAAGCTTCAATTTTAATGGTTTCTTTAGATTCTGTGTACATTTAGTCCCCATAAAAACCTTGGAATTGTTCCAGAGATCCCTATCTGCATCCATTGCCTTTATGCTTGTGTCTACAATTAATGGCTGGTGTATGGCTGATGCTTCGATTACCCTTTTTAATACCATAACTGACCCAAGACCAAACTGTGGTTTCACCCTTTTCCCCAAACTATTCAATAAAACAATGACAACATTCTGGGATTTTAATGGCCGTAGCGGCCCTTTATTAATAACCAAAACACAATATAAATATACAACAACCTACAGAACTGACTGACTAAGTCTCAGGTTGATGAAGGCTGGTATTACTAACCCATCTGCTGCTCCAACACCACTTAAGCCTCCTAGGCCCCTAGCCGCAGATCCCCCGGCTCAAGGACAGACTTCTTCCATGTTATGACCAGATGCAGCCAGATGACCGATATCACGTTCAATACCATAGTAGAAGGTACGCATACCGAGATGGGACCAATCCTTTCCACTCCAAATCCTAAATGACGGTTTGTCACGTCACCTGCCAACAGATGCGGATTGTCACTTGCCCCCATCTCCTGCCACCAGATGCGGATTGTCACTTGCCATTTCACCTGCCACTAGATGCGGATTGCCAATTGCATGTTGCCTGCCACAAGATGCAGATTGTCACTTGCCACCATCGCCTGTCACCAGATGCGGATTGTCACTTGCCACATCGCCTGCCACCAAATGCGGATTGTCACTTGTCATGTCGCCTGCCACCAGATGGAGATTGTCATTTCCCTCATCTCCTGCCACCAGATGCGGATTGTCACTTGCCATGTCACCTGCCACCAGATGCGGATTGTCATTTGCCACCATCGCCTGCCACCAGATGCGGATTGTCATTTGCCACATCGCCTGCCACCAGATGCGGATTGTCACTTGCCACCATCACCTGCCACCAGATGCAGATTGTCACTTCCCACATCGCCTGCCACCAGATGCGGATTATCACTTGCCACCATCACCTGCCACCAGATGCAGATTGTCACTTCCCACATCGCCTGCCACCAGATGCGTATTGTCACCTGTCACGTCACCTGCCACCAGATGCAGATTGTCACTTGCCACCATCTCCTGCCACCAGATGCGGATTGTCACTTGCCACATCGCCTGCCACCAGATGCGCATTGTCACTTGCCATATCGCCTGCCACCAGATGCTGATTGTCACGTGCCATATCGCCTGCCACCAGATGCGGGTTGTCACTGCATTGGTGGCAGCACAGACATACGCATTGGTCCATTGGGCACAGAGGCAGTGCTGTATGTGCCGCCGCACCTCTGAGAGTGCAGCCTTCCAAGGGGGTGCAGCGGTGGTGTCGTTAGTCTAGCCTAGGGCCATGCAGATGACTACAACAGGATCAGAGAGTGGACTCACCAGGGCAGCAACTACGTTCAGAGACATGGTGCTCACCTCCTCCGCTGTCCTAGCACCCGTCTCCCCAGCTGTCCTTGTGCCCGCCTCCTAGATTGGCCTTGTGCCCGCCTCCTCTGCTGATATCATGCCCAACTCCTCTGCCTCCCCAGCTGTGCCTGCCTCCTCTGCTGACCTCATGCTCCCCTCTTCCGCTGACCTCTCGCCCACCTCCCTAGCTATGCCCGCCTTCTCCGCTGACCTCGTGCCCACCTCCTCCGCTGATCTTGTGCCTGCCTCCTCCGCCTCCCCAGCTGTGCCCGCCTCCTCTGCTGACCTTGTGCCTGCCTCCTCCGCCTCCCCAGCTGTGCCTGCCTCCTCTGCTGACCTTGTGCTTGTCTCCTCCGCTGACTTTGTGCCCGCCTCCCCAGCTGTACCCACCTCCTCTGCCTCCTCCACTGACCTTGTGTCCGCCTCCTCCGCTGACCTCATGCCCGTCTCCTCCACCTCCCCAGCTGTGCCCGTCTCCTCTGCTGTCGCCCTCCTCACAGGCTGAGCTGCTGCTGTTCTCCTCTGCAGAACCATGACAGATGTCCGCCATGGCTGCTGCTTTCTCTGCAGAGTCAGTCAGCGCCCCTGCCCTGTGTAGGGCTCCTCATGTTCCCAGGCCAAGTTAATGGGGAAGTCAGCAGCCGTGGCTGCCCCCCTAGGCAGTAGTGTGCCCTAGGCGGCTGCCTAGTCCACCTGGCGGGAGCGCCAGCCCTGTGTGTGGGATACACTCACCTGATACACATGGCGCCAAGCAAATGGGGGGTTCAAGATGTGCTGTTCAAACTCTTTTGAAGAAAAACCAACAGACAATGCTGAGGACCATAGACGCAATGGTTGGCCAAGGAAACTTTATTCAGCAGATGAAAGACACATCATGCTTACTACCTTTCTTCATCAGAGGATGTCCAGCAGTGCCATCGGCACAGAACTAGCGGAAATCAGTGGGACTCAGGTACATCCATCTACTGTCCTGAGAAGTCTGGCCAGAAGTGGCCTTCATGGAAGAATTGCAGCCAAAAAGCCGTACCTCCAATGTGGAAACAAGGCTAAGCAACTTTGTACAAAAACTTGGGAACTGGGGTGCAGAAAAATGTCAGCAGGTGCTCTGGACTGATGAGCCAAAATTTGAAATATTTGGCTGTAGCAGAAGGCAGTTTTTTCACCAAAGGGCTGGAGAGCAATACAATAAAGAGTGCCTTCAGGCAACAGTGAAGCATGGTGGAGGTTACTTTCAAGTTTGGGGCTGCATTTCTGCAAATGGAGTTGGAGATTTGGTCAGGATCAATGATGTCGTCAATGCTAAGAAATACAGGCAGATTCTTATTCATCGTGCCATACCATCATGGAGGCGTGTGATTGGCCTCAAATTCATGCTGCAGCAGAACAACAACTCTAAACATACAGCCAGCGTCATTAAGAACTATGTTCAGTGTAAAGAAGAACAAGGAGTCCTGGAAGTGATGGTTTGGCCCCCACAGAGCCCCGATATCAACATCAATGAGTATGTCTAGGATTACATCAAGAGACAGAAGGATTTGAGGCAGCCTACAGAAGATCTGTGGTTAGTTATCCAAGATGTTTGGAACAACCTACTTGATGAGTTCCCTCAAAAACTGCGTGCAAGTGTACCTAACAGTGGCGGCCCATCCATACGGGGCGCAGGGGCGCCGACCCCTAATCCATGTGCCTGGCCCCTAATCTACATGCAGGGCACCGGACGCATGGATTCCAATGGGGATTTTTTTTGTTTTTTTTTTAGAAGCATGTGATTGGAGCCTGAGGCTCTAATTGGCTTCAAAAAAGGTTGGGCTCGGGGCGCAGAGCACTGTACCTTGAGCCCACACAATTGTGTGACAATCAGTGGTGGCTGGTGAAATTTTAAGATGGGGGGGTGTCAGACCAGGGCTGTAGATAAGGGGGGGTTTGGGGTGTTCAAACCCCCCCCCCAGAGCATCCTGCCAAAAAATAAAAAGTGTCTCTGCCCTGTCGTCTCTCATGGCGCCAGCACTGCAACAACAAACAGCGGAGCACAGCAGTCAGTATTGCGGGCGAAGTGGATGCAGCAGGTCGGGTGTAAGGCACACCGTCATAGGCACTTACGTCACGCTGTTATGACCAGGCTGCGCTAGGTTCCCGGCGGACACATCATAGACACAGTGGAGCGGGCGACTCTACACTCTGTACTTCCCCCCTTGGACTTCGGAGGAAAATGGAGCAGAGAACATGCAAGGAGGCAGTACTGCCTCCCTCTTTCCTTTTCGGCTAGCTTGCTGCCTGAGAGACGGTAATCACAGACTACTTACCACCACTGCTGTGCTGCCATTGAGGTAAATGAGTCTGTGGCAACTGGCAAAATGATTCACTAATCACCCAAGTCGTGGGTTACCATTTTCCACTGCTTGGTTGGTTGGTGCTGACTGCAGAGCCAAAGGGCTGAGGGTTTGCCAGGCACAACAACATTGCTGCCAGAGCCAGGCTGGACTGTTTGCTGCCCTCAGTGCCCAGGCCCTTTTTTAATTCTGTTGAAAAGGCAATAATAAGCCCCGGTTCACACTAGGATGTGGCGCAGAAAACCTGCAACGCATCTCCCTCACAAGGCTGTCTTTAACGTGGGGCAAAAGAAGCAGTTGTCCTGGGCCCAGCCCGAGTCATTGTTGTGGGGCACAAAGCAGCTGCCCCTTGCACCTGCGCTGCCCGTAAATAAGATGGCGGCCAAATACTACTGAGGTGGAGTTGGACTACAGCTGTGCGGCTTGGTTCCCGGCTTGGTGCTCCGTCATCTCTTCCAATCCCCAACCAACCAGTGCCTGACCTGCCATCACGTGACCTCCACATCCCTCTAACAGCCAATCACTCCACCCTCTAACAACCAGACCTGTGATCAGTAGGGAGGAGAGGTACAGTCCATGCTGAAAGTCTGGAACCTGTCACACAGTAAGTAAATGACATGTGTGGTGTGGGGGGACACTGACAGCACCTGTTATGATGATCAGGAAATTGTGAGTGTTCAGCAGACAATGTACAGGGATAGGAGATAAGACAGTACATGGATGGTCTCTGACCATCTCCTGTAGTACAACTGCAGTCTCTGACCATCTCCTCCAGTATGTCTGCAGTCTCTGACCATCTCCTGTAGTACGCCTGCAATCTCTGACAATCTCTTGAATGCCTGCAGTCCCTGACCATCTCCTGTAGTATGTCTGCAGTCTCTGACCATCTGTTGTAGTATGTCTGCAGTCTCTGACCCTCTCTTGTATGCCTGCAGTCTCTGACCATCTCTTGTAGTAGTCTGCAGTCTCTGACCATCTCCTGTAGTACGTCTGCAGTCTGTCTGCAGTCTCTGACCATCTCTTGTACACCTGCAGTCCCTGACCATCACCTGTAGTATGTCTGCAGTCTCCGACCATCTGTTGTAGTACGTCTGCAGTCTCTGACCCTCTCTTGTATGCCTGCAGTCTCTGACCATCTCCTGTAGTAGTCTGCAGTCTCTGACCATCTCCTGTAGTACACCTACAGTCTCTGACCCTCTCCTGTACTATGTCTGCAGTCTCTGATCATCTCCTGTACTATGTCTACAGTCTCTGACCATCTCTTGTACTATGTCTGCAATCTCTGACCATCTCCTGTAGTATGTCTGCGGTTTCTGACCATCTCTTGTAGTACGTTTGCAGTCTCTGACATTCTCTTGTACATTTGCAGTCCCTGACTATCTCTTGTATGTGTGCAATCTCTGACCACCTCCTGTAGTACACCTTCAATCTCTGACCCTCTCCTGTACTATGTCTGCCGTCTCTGACCATCTCCTGTACTATGTCTGCAGTCTCTGACCATCTCCTGTACTATGTCTGCAGTCTCTGACCATCTCCTGTACTATGTCTGCAATCTCTGACCATCTCCTGTAGTATGTCTGCAGTCTCTGATCATCTCCTGTGCTATGTCTGCAGTCTCTGACCATCTCCTGTAGTACGTCTGCAGTCTCTGACCATCTCCTGTAGTACGCCTGCAGTTTCTGACCATCTCTTGTACGCCTGCAGTCTCTGACCATCTCTTGTACGCCTGCAGTCTCTGACCATCTCTTGTAGTATGTCTGGCAGTAAATGATATGCACAACCCTTTGGTGTGTCAGGGGCTGCAGTTGAGGCACTGAAAACCTCATTGGTTGGCCATCACTGGGATGCAGTCTCAAACCAAGCTATACATCCACACAACAAATGGAGTGTATAAGAGTCGGAACAAGCTGTTCTGGTTTAAAGTAGACCTTTCGCCATGAAGACCTCATTCACACACACTGCAGTCCCTACTTTCATAGCTGTGTTGCTCTGCTCATTGCTAATACCACGTTCTAGGAGTTTTCTGTCTATTCGTGAGTCCCCCACCTCCCCAGTTCTTGGCATGCAGGCAGTGAGATGATGTGCTGTAACCTCCAGCAACCAATCAGTGAGCAGTCATGATGTGAATGGGGGGGGCGAAGAAAATGTTTGCCCAGGGTCCAATCAATATGAAAGGTGGCCCTGATCCTGCACCACATTCAAATTACACTGCCCTTGCAATCTACAGTGGGTGTCAGTGAAATTTTAACGACATCCCTGCTTGCTATGGGGTACACAGTGCATGCTCGCTCCTGTGCTGTGTGGGTCGATCGACACCAGATAGGGCATAGAGGGCACCAGACAGGGTCTCGCACCAGCTGCAGCGCCCCCCCTTCACCATCCCTCCACCCGAAGTCAGGACAAGACCCGCACTTACCCCATCTAATAGCAGGCAGGTGTGTGCAGAGATCGCCTTGCGGTCAGCATGCTGGAGCGGATGGTGAGTAGCTCGGGACTGAAACCCGGTGGAGTGCTGCGCCTGTCTGAGTAATCACACAGCCAGCACATCCGCCACAGTCCCGCCCCCGCCCACAGCAGTCAATGACAGAGAGTCATTGGCTCTTATGGCTCAGGGGGCAGCCAATCAGAATATGTGTGTGCGCCTGTTCAGCGCACACACATAGACTTTAATGACTGACCAGTCGGCTCACTACTTGCTGTCAGCTGACAGCAAGGAGCCGAGGAAAAAAAAAAAAAGAAAAGTCAATGTACTGGCACCTCCTGCAGGGGGGCCGGGCTGACTTTCTTTTTTGTTTTTACTTGTCAGCGGCAGGTCGGCGGCGCCGAAGCGCCCCTTATACACCAGCCGCCACTGGTGAAAATAGCTAATTCTATTGACTTCCTGATACTCCTCCTGGCCAATCAGGAAGCAGGTTCTGAGACTTGATTGGCCAAGAGGAGAAGTGATCCTATTGGCCGCTGAGGAGGAAGAGGAGACACAGGGGAAACCACCGTAAAGCACAGAGGAGGAGGAGAAGACACTGGATGAAGCCTCTGCCCGCGACCTAGATGGGGTAAGTGCAGGTGATCCGACCAACGGGGGTGTTGCCCACCCCAAAAATATAGCACCAGCCGCCACTGGTACACACAAAATATTGTTTGGATTTGGATTTCTCTTCTGTTCATTTACTTTCCATTTTGTTAATTGATAAATATGAACTTTTAACACCTGTATTTCTGAAAGCATTCTTAATTTATGGCATTTTTTCACACCTGCCTGAAACCTTTGCATAGTACAGTATACATATTTTTCTCCTGAATTCCCCACGCTTCTTTACACTTGGTCACCTCTAAATAGCCACAAGCACACATCATTCTGGACTTATCTACATTTTAAAAGCTGATTTAACACCAGATAAAAATGAGACTAGCTAAAAAAATGCAAACCTTAAGCAACAAGTCATGATAAAGGTATGCGTCCAGTAGAACATTACAAAACAGCCCTCAATAATGAAGAGCCTACATGGTAAGGCTTGTACCATAGAAGCCGGAGGGCTGATAACAGCATGTCACAAAATACAAGGGGAGAATCAGTTAAAATTCACAAAAGCATTTGGAATTTCCCTGAAGGACTGTTTGATGAACTGCTTCACTTGAATGAACTGTGAAAGAAAAAATACTGAAGAAGAAATTTTAAGGTGCAACCGAAAGCGCAATGGCTGAAGCAGAAGAAAGATATTAATTAGGGGTTGAACGGTAGGCAGATATGAAAGGAACAAATTAATGCAACTTTGTATACATTAATGTGTTACTAAACCCAGGACCCTGCATTCACTATATCTGGTCTCCCACAGTGCACAGAACAGGGAAATGCAATTATTTTAGTAAATATAAACAGCTAAATACCTTTTCTAATCAGCAATATATAGCAGTCTTGTGACTTCTGTCTGTTTCAGGATAAAGCTTGTAGGAGGAGTTGTTATTCTACTCTGACTGTCCTGTGAGGCTGCATGACCCCTGACCCTCTGTCTGGACAGTGCTGATTGGCCCTGTGCTAATCACATGCACCCTCTCAAGAAAAAAAAAAACTCTCTAGCAATACACACCAAACTGAGCATATGCAGAGTGACTCCAAGGTTCTGTTCTAACAGCAGATGGATTGGGGGCCTTAAAAGAAGGGGAGGATCAGAGAAGACAGGATCAAACAGCATTTTTACACAATGTAGAGGATTAACCCCTTAGGTTCCACAGTGAGTATAATAAGCATGCTTGTAAGTTACACTAGTGTACCCAGGGCCGCCATCAGGGGGGTACAGGCAGTACTGCTGTAAGGGGCCCGAGCGTCTCAAGGGGCCTGGTTCGCTCTCCTAATTTCTCCCTCTTCTATAAGCATATGGTCACTTCAGTGACCGTAAGCTTATATCAGAATTGTTCAGCCAACACTGCTGCACAATTCTATAACTCTGATTAGCAGATTACAATCTGCTGATCAGAGTTATTAACCCTAAAAGTAACCCATCCTCCATGCTGCCGCTTCCCTGTCCCCTGCCTTTCCACCTCCTGCCGCTCCCCTCCACCAAAACTGCCCCCCTACTTTCCTACCCCTTTCACCCCCCCCCTTCTTCCCCCCAGCACTGATTCTCCCACCCCACACCTGATCCCCGCAGCTACCATCATTAGCCGGCATCCCTCCTCTGCCGCTCCCCCGGCTTCAGGTGCTGCATGGGGCTTTGGGGAGATCCAGATGTGCCCCCCTCCACCACTCAGATCACCCCCCATCCATCGCCGCTCCAAGATGCATCTCTCCTTCCCTCCCACAGCCTGCAGCTTCATTGAAATAAAGTGCTGCAGAGAAAAGGAACTATATTCAGTCCCTTTCTCTGTCTCAAATTAAGAGATATGGGGGTCTGTTTAGACCTCTGATATCTCACCAAAGACACCCCCATCCAAAAAAAAAACCTGTAAAAAATATAAAATGGTATAAAACCAAAAAAACCCCCACAAAAATAGTCAGACCCCCCAGGTCCACCCGCACCCCTCTAGGGTGACCACCCCCCCCCCAAGAAAAATTAAACTGTAAAAAGTAAAAGAAAAGCATAGTAAGTATATTAAGACCCCCCCCCAGGTCCACCCACACTCACCCCTCCAAGGTGACGCCCCCGTCCCTGCACTCACCCCTCCACGGCTTCCTCATCTTCTCCTCCTGGCCAACCCGATCTGTCCTGATTGGCCAGGAGGAGAAGCCAGAAGACAATAGCGAATATTAATTTGCTATTGTCACAAATGGATGTGTTTGAGGTGCAGTGGGGGCCCAGGCCTGAAGCTGTGTAAGGGGCCCCAAAATTTCTGATGGCTGCCCTGAGTGTACCTATAAATTTAGAGTCCAACATGTCAAATCCCAGGTACACTAGTGAAGAGGCCTACGCATTGCTGAGCATGGCAGACGAGAGCGATGGGGAAGCTCCACTGTCAGAATCAGGCTCAGTATACGAACCTGTAGACAGCAGCGGCACCCTGTCAGATTGCTCTGACGACGGAGTTGTGGTCCCTGCTAAGGTCAGGCGTACCAGATCCTGTTATGCTGTCGCTGAGGTGCAAGAACCGCAGGGCTCTCGTATGGAGCAGAGAACCAATACTAGTGCCCCTACTCCTTCTGGTGACCTGGCAAGCACCAGCAGCCTAGTACATCTTGGTCTTGGACAAACCAGCATTGCAGAAACACTTGGTGACGTGGCGAATCCCATAAGTGCAGTTCAAGCTGGTTTGGCTAGCACAAGTAGTATCCCACAGCCACGAAGACAAACACAGGCCCGCAGAGCCCATAGTGCCATTCCTGCTGCGCTTGCAAACCCTGATTGGCAACCCACCACTGATGCAGCACCCGTACTTCCCCCATTCACTGGCCAACCCGGAATTCAGGTGACTTTAGGGCCATTGATTTTTATTCCCTGTTTTTCACTGAAGATCTGTATAGATCTATTGTGGACCAAAGCAATTTATATGGTAGACAATACATTGCCGCTAATCCCTATTTGTCACTTGCCAGAGACTGGAAACCTATTACGGTTCCAGAATTTAAGACCTTTCTGGGCCTCTCCCTCCTCATGGGCATACATAAATAACCTGAATTGCAGTCATATTGGTCCCCTGACCCAAATCACAATATGCCCGTGTTCTCTGCTTGCATGGCCAGGACACGATATGAGCAGATCCTGTGGTTTATGCACTTCAGTGATAATGAACTCTGTCGTCCACAGGGTGACCCTGGATATGATCGGCTCCACAAAATTCGGCCTCTCATAAACCACTTCAACCAGCAGTTCACAGCACTTTTTATTCCCAACCAAGCTGTATGTGTGGATGAGTCCCTAATTACATTTTCTGGCCATCTTGCTTTTAAAGAATTTCTCCCCAGCAAGCGTGTCAGATATGGGGTCAAGTTGTATAAGCTCTGTGACAGGGCCACAGGCTATACATGTAGCTTTATGGTAAGGGCCCACCCAACCATGGGTCCCAGCAGGACCAACGGTCCTAGGCGGCAAGTTGAGAGGGGCGGCAGAGCAGGGCCGCTGCTACCTATATGATCCGTGGACCGCACCGGCTGCAGACTCAGTGAGAGTGTCGTGGGCTGCCTGACACAGCACTATCCCGCACAGCCTCCACACTCTCACTCAGTCTGTACGGTTTGCACCGATGCTTCAGTGACAAGCAGAGCTCAGAGATCAGTGTGAGAGCGAGTCTCCTCCTAGCTCCGCCCATATCATAGAGCCGGGAGGAACTGTCTCACACGAGGTCCTGAGCTGGGGTGGCGTCAAGTCTGTACTCTAGTCTTTCTATTTACTTCACAAACGTATTTGTATACTTCACAAGTCTATCTGTATACTTCACAGGCCTATCTGTATACTTCACAAGCCTATCTGTATACTTCACAAGTCTATCTGTATACTTCACAAGTCTATCTGTATACTTCACAAGTCTATCTGTATACTTCGCAAGTCTATCTGTATACTTCACAAGCCTATCTGTATACTTCACAACCCTATCTGTATACTTCATTAGCCTATCTGTATACTTCACAAGTCTTTCTGTATACTTCACAAGCCTATCTGTATATTTCACAAGCCTATCTGTATACTACACAAGCCTATCTGTATACTACACAAGCCTATCTGTATACTTCACAAGCCTATCTGCATACTACACAAGCCTATCTGCATACTTCACAGGCCTATCTGTATACTTCACAAGCCTATCTGTATATTTCACAAGCCTATCTGCATATTTCACAAGCCTATCTGCATACTTCACAAGCCTATCTGCATACTTCACAAGCCTATCTGCATACTTCACAGGCCTATCTGTATACTTCACAAGCCTATCTGTATACTACACAAGTCTATCTGTATACTACATGTATAAAATTCAAAGTACTAACAATAATTTACAAAGCCATCCACAACTCTGCCCCCACTTACATCTTTAACCTGGTCTCAAAATACCAACCAAGCCGCTCTCTTCGGTCCTCCCAAGACCTCCTGCTCTCTAGCTCCCTTGTCACCTCCTCTCATGCTCGCCTCCAGGATTTCTCAAGAGCTTCTCCCTTCCTTTGGAACTCCCTACCCCAATCAGTCCGACTGTCTCCTAATCTATCCATCTTTAGACGATCCCTGAAAACTTTTCTCTTTAAAGAAGCCTATCCTGCTTCTACCTAATACTCTTTCTTTCTACATCAGCTCATCCCCCACAGCTTTTACCTTTTGTATCAATTGACCCTCCCTCTTAGATTGTAAGCTCTAACGAGCAGGGCCCTCTGATTCCTCTTGTACCAAATTGTGATGTAACTGTACTGTCTGCCTTCATTTTTGTAAAGCGCTGCGCAAACTGCTGGCGCTATATAAATCCTGTATAATAATAATAATAATACACAAGTCTATCTGTATACTTCGCAAGCCTATCTGTATACTACACAAGCCTATCTGTATACTACACAAGCCTATCTGCATACTTCACAAGTCTATCTGCATATTTCACAAGCCTATCTGTATACTACACAAGTCTATCTGTATACTTCACCAGCCTATCTGTATACTACACAAGTCTATCTGTATACTTCATAAGCCTATCTGTATACTACACAAGCCTATCTGTATACTACACAAGCCTATCTGCATACTTCACAAGCCTATCTGCATATTTCACAAGCCTATCTGTATACTACACAAGTCTATCTGTATACTTCACCAGCCTATCTGTATACTTCACAAGCCTATCTGTATAATTCACAGGCCTATCTGTATACTTCACAAGCCTATCTGCATACTTCACAAGCCTATCTGTATACTTCACAGGTATTTCTGTATACTACACAAGCTTATCTGTATACTTCACAAGTCTATCTGTATACTTCACAAGTCTATCTGTATACTACACACGCCTATCTGTATACTTCACAAGCCTATCTGTATACTTCACAAGCCTATCTGTATACTTCACAAGCCTATCTGTATACTTCACAGGTATTTCTGTATACTACACAAGCTTATCTGTATACTTCACAAGTCTATCTGTATACTTCACAAGTCTATCTGTATACTTCACAAGTCTATCTGTATACTACACACGCCTATCTGTATACTTCACAAGCCTATCTGTATATTACACAAGTCTATCTGTATACTTCACAAGCCTATCTGTATACTACACAAGTCTATCTGTATCCTTCACAAGCCTATCTGTATACTACACAAGTCTATCTGTATACTTCACAAGCCTATCTGTATACTACACAAGTCTATCTGTATACTTCACAAGCCTATCTGTATACTACACAAGCCTATCTGCATACTACATAAGCCTATCTGCATACTTCACAAGCCTATCTGTATACTACACAAGTCTATCTGTATGCTTCACAAGCCTATCTGTATACTACACAAGCCTATCTGTATACTTCACAAGCCTATCTGTATACTTCACAGGCCTATATGTATACTACACACGCCTATCTGTATACTTCACAAGCCTATCTGTATATTGCACAAGCCTATCTGTATACTTCACAAGCCTATCTGTATACTTCACAAACCTATCTGTATACTTCACAGGCCTATCTGTATACTTCACAAGCCTATCTGCATACTTCACAAGCCTATCTGTATACTACACAAGTCTATCTGTATACTACACACGCCTATCTGTATACTTCACAAGCCTATCTGTATATGACACAAGCCTATCTGTATACTTCACAAGCCTATCTGTATACTACACAAGTCTATCTGTATACTTCACAAGCCTATCTGTATACTTCACAAGCCTATCTGTATACTACACACGCCTATCTGTATACTTCACAAGCCTATCTGTATATGACACAAGCCTATCTGTATACTTCACAAGCCTATCTGTATACTACACAAGTCTATCTGTATACTTCACAAGCCTATCTGTATACTTCACAAGCCTATCTGTATACTACACAAGCCTATCTGCATACTACATAAGCCTATCTGCATACTTCACAAGTCTATCTGTATACTACACAAGTCTATCTGTATGCTTCACAAGCCTATCTGTATACTACACAAGCCTATCTGTATACTTCACAAGCCTATCTGTATACTTCACAGGCCTATATGTATACTACACAAGCCTATCTGTATACTTCACAAGCTTATCTGTATACTACACAAGCCTATCTGCATACTTCACAAGCCTATCTGTATACTTCACAAGCCTATCTGTATATTGCACAAGCCTATCTGTATACTTCACAAGCCTATCTGTATACTTCACAAACCTATCTGTATACTTCACAGGCCTATCTGTATACTTCACAAGCCTATCTGTATACTTCACAAGCCTATCTGCATACTTCACAAGCCTATCTGTATACTTCACAAGTCTATCTGTATACTACACACGCCTATCTGTATACTTCACAAGCCTATCTGTATATGACACAAGCCTATCTGTATACTTCACAAGCCTATCTGTATACTACACAAGTCTATCTGTATACTTCACAAGCCTATCTGTATACTACACAAGTCTATCTGTATACTTCGCAAGCCTATCTGTTTACTACACAAGTCTATCTGTATACTTCATAAGCCTATCTGTATACTACACAAGCCTATCCGCATACTTCACAAGCCTATCTGTATACTACACAAGCCTATCTGTATACTTCACAAGCCTATCTGTATACTACACAAGCCTATTTGTATACTTCACAAGCCTATCTGTATACTACACAAGCCTATCTGCATACTTCACAAGCCTATCTGCATATTTCACAAGCCTATCTGTATACTTCACAGGCCTATCTGTATACTTCACAAGCCTATCTGTATGCTTCACAGGCCTATCTGTATACTTCACAAGCCTATCTGTATGCTTCACAGGCCTATCTGTATACTACACAAGCCTATCTGTATAGTTCACAGGCCTATCGGTATACTTCACAAGGCTATCTGTATACTTCACAAGCATATCTGTATACTACACAAATCTATCTGTATATTTCACAAGCCTATCTGTATACTTCACAGGCCTATCTGTATACTACACAAGCCTATCTGTATACTTCACAAGTCTATCTGTATACTACACAAGCCTATCTGTATACTATACAAGCCAGTCGGTACTCTAGTCTGTCTATATACTGCACAAGCCTGTCTGTATACTTCAAAAGCCTTTCTTTATACTTCACAAGCCTATCTGTATACTTCACAAGCCTATCTGTATATTTCACAAGCCTATCTGTATACTACACAAGCCTGTCTGTATACTACACAAGCCTATCTGTATACTACTCAAGCCTATCTGTATACTTCACAAGTCTATCTGTATACTACACACGCCTATCTGTATACTTCACAAGCCTATCTGTATATTACACAAGTCTATCTGTATACTTCACAAGCCTATCTGTATACTACACAAGTCTATCTTTATCCTTCACAAGCCTAACTGTATACTAAACAAGTCTATCTGTATACTTCACAAGCCTATCTGTATACTACACAAGTCTATCTGTATACTTCACAAGCCTATCTGTATACTACACAAGTCTATCTGTATACTTCACAAGCCTATCTGTATACTACACAAGCCTATCTGCATACTACACAAGCCTATCTGCATACTTCACAAGCCTATCTGTATACTACACAAGCCTATCTGTATGCTTCACAAGCCTATCTGTATACTACACAAGCCTATCTGTATACTTCACAAGCCTGTCTGTATACTTCACAGGCCTATATGTATACTACACAAGCCTATCTGTATACTTCACAAGCTTATCTGTATACTACACAAACCTATCTGCATACTTCACAAGCCTATCTGTATACTTCACAAGCCTATCTGTATATTGCACAAGCCTATCTGTATACTTCACAAACCTATCTGTATACTTCACAGGCCTATCTGTATACTTCACAAGCCTATCTGTATACTTCACAAGCCTATCTGCATACTTCACAAGCCTATCTGTATACTTCACAAATCTATCTGTATACTACACACGCCTATCTGTATACTTCACAAGCCTATCTGTATACTACACAAGTCTATCTGTATACTTCACAAGCCTATCTGTATACTTCACAAGCCTATCTGTATACTACACAAGTCTATCTGTATACTTCACAAGCCTATCTGTATACTACACAAGTCTATCTGTATACTTCGCAAGCCTATCTGTTTACTACACAGGTCTATCTGTATACTTCATAAGCCTATCTGTATACTGCACAAGCCTATCTGTATACTACACAAGCCTATCTGCATACTTCACAAGCCTATCTGTATACTACACAAGCCTATCTGTATACTTCACAAGCCTATCTGTATACTACACAAGCCTATTTGTATACTTCACAAGTCTATCTGTATACTACACAAGCCTATCTGCATACTTCACAAGCCTATCTGCATATTTCACAAGCCTATCTGTATACTTCACAGGCCTATCTGTATACTTCACAAGCCTATCTGTATGCTTCACAGGCCTATCTGTATACTTCACAAGCCTATCTGTATGCTTCACAGGCCTATCTGTATACTACACAAGCCTATCTGTATAGTTCACAGGCCTATCGGTATACTTCACAAGGCTATCTGTATACTTCACAAGCATATCTGTATACTACACAAATCTATCTGTATATTTCACAAGCCTATCTGTATACTTCACAGGCCTATCTGTATACTACACAAGCCTATCTGTATACTTCACAAGTCTATCTGTATACTACACAAGCCTATCTGTATACTATACAAGCCAGTCGGTACTCTAGTCTGTCTATATACTGCACAAGCCTGTCTGTATACTTCAAAAGCCTATCTGTATACTGCACAAGCCTATCTGTATACTACAAAAGCCTTTCTTTATACTTCACAAGCCTATCTGTATACTTCACAAGCCTATCTGTATATTTCACAAGCCTATCTGTATACTACACAAGCCTGTCTGTATACTACACAAGCCTATCTTTATACTACACAAGCCTATCTGTATACTACTCAAGCCTATCTGTATAATACATAAGTCTATCTGTATACTACACAAGCCTATCTGTATACTTCACAAGCCTGTCTGTATACTACACAAGCCTATCTTTATACTACACATGCCTATCTGTATACTCTAGTCTGTCTATAT
The DNA here is from genome assembly GCA_018402905.1 of Glandirana rugosa. NCBI lineage: Eukaryota > Metazoa > Chordata > Amphibia > Anura > Ranidae > Glandirana > Glandirana rugosa. The sequence goes on from BLSH010316829.1 coordinate 22,877, forward strand.
ACTTCACAAGCCTGTCTGCATACCCTTGTCTGTCTATATACTACCCAAGCCTGTGTGTATAAACCCTAGTCTGTCTATTTACTTCACAAGCCTCTGTATACCCTAGTCTGTCTTTATACTTCACAAGCCTATTTATATACCTTAGTCTGTCTATATACTACACAAGCCTGTCTGTATAGCCTAGTCTGTCTATATACTTCACAAGCCTCTGTATACCCTAGTCTGTCTATATACTTCACAAGACTGTCTGCATACCCTAGTCTATCTATATACTACACAAGCCTGGTTGTATACCCTAGTCTGTCTATATACTACACAAGCCTGTCTGTATACCCTAGTCTGTCTATATACTACACAAGCCTGTCTGTATATACCCTAGTCTGTCTATATACTTCACAAGCCTGCCTGTATACCCTAGTCTGTCTATATACTACACAAGCTTGTCTGTATACCCTAATCTGTCTATATACTTCACAAGCCTGTCTATATACTACAAAAGTCTGTTTGTATACCCTAGTCTGTCTATATACTACTGAAGCCTGTCTGTATACTCTAGTCTGTATATATACTACACAAACCTGTCTGTATACCCTAGTCTGTGTATATATTACACAAGCCTGTCTGTATACCCTAGTCTGTCTATATACTACACAAGCCTATCTGTATACCCTAGTCTGTCTATATACTACACAAGCCTGTCTGTATACGCTAGCCCAAGGGTGGTCAACCTTTTGAAGAGTGAGAGCCACTTAATCGACTTGGCAACCGGTCGCGGGCCACAATGAGTGGAACGGGCAGATGACAGGTCCGTGTCCTCTCTGCATATGCAGAGCACACAAGGACACAGGCCACTCTACCCTATGAGCCCTCCAATCCGATCCGCCCAGACAGAAGGGGATGCATCCCCTTCTGTTTTTTTTAGTGGTTCTGTTAGAAAAAGACTGGCTGTTGAAGTCAGGCTTCCTTTTTGGGACTCTTTGCCCTTTTTGCGCGTTCACGCATGTTCGCGTGCGCTCGCGTTCATGTGCGCCGGAAACTGCGCCAACGGCCCTATTTAAGCTTCCTGCACCTGTCGGCAAGTGCTGTCCGTTCTACAGCATCTGAGTGCCTGTGAGCTTCAGCTCTCCTTCCTGAAACCTGCTTCCTGTGTTGTTCCTGTTCCTGTGTACCGACCCGGGTTGCCCTGACCTGCTACTTAACTGCCTGCACCGACCCCAGCTATCCACGACCATCTGCTTGCCTGACCCTTCTGTACCTTTGCCGCCAGCCTGTGAACGAACACTGCTTGGACTTTGACTACTCTTTTGCCTACGCTTTTTGTGCCTCTCTGACCTGCCAGTTGTCGACCCAGCCTGCACGACCATTCTTCAGTCTGCACGACCATCTGGAGCCTCACATCACCACCAGTGACCATCCAGTGACCATCCAGCAAACTATCTGTATTGCATCTAGCAAAAACATTAGGTGTGGCCAAATCAATTGTTTGGAACATCCTTAAAAAGAAAGAACACACCGGTGAGCTCAGCAACACCAAAAGACCCGGAAGACCATGGAAAACAACTGTGGAGGATGACCGAAGAATTCTTTCCTTGGTGAAGAAAACACCCTTCACAACAGTTGGCCAGATCAAGAACACTCTCCAGGAGGTAGGTGTATGTGTGTCAAAGTCAACAATCAAGAGAAGACTTCACCAGAGTGAATACAGAGGGTTCACCACAAGATGTAAACCATTGGTAAGCCTCAAAAACAGGAAGGCCAGATTAGGGTTTGCCAAACAACATCTAAAAAAAACTTTACAGTTCTGGAACAACATCCTATGGACAGATGAGACCAAGATCAACTTGTACCAGAGTGATGGGAAGAGAAGAGTATGGAGAAGGAAAGG
>BLSH010316829.1:70904-85705 GCA_018402905.1 Glandirana rugosa
GCTTAAGTATATTTTTTTTTTTTTTTTTTTTTTTTTCTATTTTTTTTTTTTTTTTTTTTTTTTTTATATGAATTCGCTTTTATCACATGCAATTATATAAGAAAATAGGCCATGTGCCACTAATCGTATGTGATAAATGTTAGTGAATTGACCATGCTCTCCCAGCTTTTTAAAGGAAACTTCAGTTACAGGGTGACTGTTCCTAGGACTATCTGTAGATATACAAGCCACTAGCAGTAGCTACCCTGGACTAAGGGAAGATTATCGGCGTCATCAGGCAAACACACGCGGTACTAATACGTTGCTTGTGAAACACATCAGGAAACAATGTATCCACAAATCTTTTATTGGGTGACTCAGACTGGTTCTACCCTTGAACGTATTGATTAGTCTACATGTATGCACTAATATCTATGTCTACCCAAAACAAAGTGTTACTAAACCCACAACAATAAAATCAGTCTGTATATGCAGTAAAGCATGCTTGCTATACTCACTGTGGAACCTAAGGGGTTAATCCTCTGCATTGTGTAAAAAGGCTGTTTGATCCTGTCTCCTCTGATCCTCCCCTTCTTCTGCTGTCCCCAATCCATCTCCTGATAGAACAGAGGCTAGGGGACAGGCTGCACATGCACAGTTTGGTATGTATAGCTAGAGAGTTTTTTTTTTCTAGGGAGGGTGCATGTGATCAGCACAGGGCCAATCAGACAGAGGGTCAGGGGTCCTGCAGCTTCATAGGACAGTCAGAGCAGAATGAAACCTACAAGCTTTATCCAGACACTGATAGAAGTCACAAGACTTCTATATACTGCTAATGAGAAAAGGTATTTAGCAGTTTATATTTACTACAATAACTGCAGATTAATTTTCAGCTTTCAGTGCTCTTACACTTTGAATGACAATTACTCAGTCATGCAACACTGTACCCATATGATGTTTATACCTTTTTTCATACAAATAGAGCTTTCTTTTGGTGGTATTTAATCACTACTGAGTTTTTTATTTTTTGCGCTATAAATGAAAAAAGACCTAACATTTTGAAAAAAAAAACTATTTTTTTTTCGTTTCTGTAAATTTTGGTCAATACTCCTACATTGCTTTGGTAAAAATAACCCAAATAAGTGTATATTATTTGGTCGGTGTGAAAGTTATAGAGTCTACAAGCTATCGTGCCAATCATTGAAAATTGATCACACCTGATGTACTGACAGCCTAATTTCTTGAGACACTAGCAAGCCAGGAAAGTACAAATAACCCCCTTTTTGGAAAGTAGACATTCCAAGGTATTTAGTAAGAGGCATGGTGAGTTTTTTAAAGTTGTAATTTTTTTCCTCACAAAATTGTCATATTAACAGGTTATTTCTCTCACATGGCATATGCATACTTGCAACTACACCCCAAAACATATTTTGCTACTCCTCCGGATATGGCGATACTACATGTGTGACTTTTGCACAGCCTCCCTACAGGCACAACAAGTAGCACCTTCAGGTGTTCTAAGAGTATAAATTACATATCTAACTTGTTGTACCTATTACATTTTAGAAGGCCCTGGAGCACCAGGACAATGGAAATGCTCTCAAAATGACCCCATTTTGGAAAGCAAACACCCAAACGTATATTCTAAAAGGCATAATGAGTCTTTTAAACATGTAATTTTTTTCCGCAAGTTTTTAAAAATGTGGGAAAAAAATTTAAATTTTTTTGTCCTTTTTCAAGATATTTCCAACACATAGCATGTACATAGCCAAAATTGCACCCCAAAATACATTCTGATACTGCTGAGTATGTCGATACCACATGTGTGAGACTATTACACAGCCTGGCCACATACAGAGGCGCAACACTGAAGTAGCACCTTCAGGCATTCTAGGAGCATAAATTACACATCTAATTTCTCAACTACCTATTACACCTTTGAAGGCCCTGGAGCACCAGGACAATGAAAACGCCCACAAAATGACCCCATTTTTGGAAAGCAAACACCCCAACGTGTATTCTATAAGGCAGGGATAAGCAATTAACGGACCTCCAGCTGTTGCAAAACTACAAGTCCCATCATGCATCTGCCTCTGGGTGTCATGCTTGTGGCTGTCAGAGTCTTGCTATGCCTCATGGGACTTGTAGTTCTGCAACATCTGGAGTTCCGCTAATTGCATATCCCTGCTATAAGGGATAAGGAGTCTTTTGAACATGTCATTTTTTTCCATACGTTTTTGGAAAATGTGGAAAGAAAATTAAAATGCATTTTTTTTACACATAGTTATCCATTTACAAGATGTTTCCAACACAGCATGTACATAGTAAAAATAACACCCCAAAATTCTGCTACTCTTGAGTATGGCGATACCACATGTGTGAGACTTTTACACAGCCTGGCCACATAAAGAGGCCCAACATGCAAGGAGCACCATCAGGTATTCTAGGGACACATAGCATGCACATACCAAGAATTACACCCCAAAATACATTATGCTGAGCAAAGGGTAAACAAAAGATTACCTGTGGTTTTAGTAGCGCAGTTGTCCACAGGAGGAGAGCACTAGTCCAGGCAGGGACTTGTTCAGCGACAGCGAACGGAACTGAACAGGCAGGAATACTGTCCATATACAGTCCAGGGTCAGTGCAGGCAGAGATATTATCAGCAGTGCCAAATTATTGGTCCTGGTAGTAGACAGGAACATGGTCCATAGTACAGATAACAGGCAGAGGTGTGGTCAGTTCATGCAGCAGGCAGAGGCACGATGGCAGTAAGTCCTGCAGGCAGAAGTAGGGCATCGTTCAGGACAGAATGGGGACAGGGGTAGAGGCTTTTCCCACCCATTCCATCTAGAGATTTCTATGTAGGTGTTATTGTGGATTGAAGACAGCATGTAGACCTCCCTTCTATCCCTTCACTTCACAGCCAAAATTTTCTCGTTATGCAAAATCACTGTGTCCCTTCTTAGCTTCATATTAACAAGCTTTTGAGGGAAGCCCTTCCTGTTCTTTATCACGGTGCCACATGCTGGAGTCTTCCTCCGGTGAAGGTTGTGAAAAAGGGGAAAACTGATGTACAAGTTATCTACATACAGGTGATAACCTTTTTCCAGGACTGGGAATATGAGGTCTGGACTTTCCCGCTTGTTCTTATGTAGTCTTGGCATTCAGGGGGATGCAGAGCGGTATCCTTTCCTTCATACACCCGGAAAACAGGTGTACCCTGTGATTCGGTCTCATGATTTGTACATTTTTACCCCATACCGGGGCCTTTTGCTGAGAATGAATTGCTTGAAGCCCAGCCTGTTGGTAAAGTGGACAAGTGACTCATCCACAGAGATATTTTGGTCCGGGGTAAATAACTGGGGGAATATTTCTGAAAAATAATTTAGAAGTGGCTAAAATGTATATAACTTGTCGTATGCTGGGTCATTTTGAGGAGGACACTGGGTGTTGTCATTACAATGGAGGAACCTCATTATGATCAAATATCTGGTTCTGGGCATTACTGCTGAGTATACTGCAGCATATGGTGGATGGGGTTGGTGGACCAGTATGAATGGAAGTCATTGTTTTTGGTGAGTCCCATATTGAATGTAAGGCCCAAAAATAACTCCTCCACTGTTAGGTCTCTCCACTCATAGGGACAGGAATAATAGGACATTGGGTTAATTGCTATAAATTGTGCATACAGGTTGCACTGGGCCACAATTGATGATAACAAATCCTCAGTAAAACTAAATTAAAGAAATCTATTGGGACAAAATTCTCTGTGTTCACCTGGACTCCTGACTGGGCAGTGAAAGGAGAGATGTTAGCTGCTCCTGAGTTAGGAGGAAGCCAAAGAGGGTTTTGAAGGGCATAGGGAAGGCTGGTATGGGTCCTAACCCTTTGGGACTGAGGCATCACCCCACTAATACTTGGCCTTCCTTGCTACTACTGTGCTACTAGTGGATGGCACTGCGCTGCTGATGGATGGCACTGCGCTGCTGGTGGATGCCACTGCCTTCGCTTGGCGGGCACACTATCCTCTTTTGAGTCTGTCAGTGTCCTACTGCTTATTACTGGCTCATAATTGGCATCAGAGCCAAAATCCAAAGAGGAATCCAATACAGGGATCCAATCCAATACTCCCTGTTGCTCTCGTTGGCCACACTAAGAATTTGGTACGCTTCCTCAGCTGTAAATAATATTTTGGACATGGTGGTGGTGACGAGGCTGTACAGATGGATGCTGATAAGCCTTCATTGATGGGCACTGATGAGCCTGCACAAATGGGTGTTGATAAGCCTGCACTGATGGGCAGTGGGCACTGATGAGCATACACAGATGTGCACTTATAAGCAGCACTAATCAGCTACACTGATGGGCGCTGATGAGGTTCCACTACTGAGGCAGCACTGATATGCAGCACTATGGCACTGATGACATTATGGCACTGTAACAGATGGCACAGTGACACTGATGGCACTGACGACACTATGGCACTGATTACACTGCTGGCACGGTGGTGATGACACTTGGACTGGAGCACCTCACCTATTCATAATTGCCTCTAATCAGTGTCCACCTGAGACATAGGAAGAGTTCTCTAGATCTCCCATTAGGAGGAGTGTATTGCTCCCATAGTTATGAGACAGAATCTTCCATTCTATGATAGTTTAGGACCCACTGAGATGGGGGCCTGTAAAGTAGGAGTGAGCTAAGCACTCTATGGCCATATAGTGTGATGGACTCCCCATATTTTGGTTGAAGATGTCTAGGTACTGTTAAATAGCCTTGCAGGTTTTAATGTCATTATTGCATGTGTGCACTGTAATATGTCATTTTACTATGGCACTGTGGACACTGATGGCATGGTGACACTATGCCACTGATGGCACAGTGACACGATGGCACAGTGACACTGATGGTGCAATGGCACGGTGACACTGATGGCACGGTGACACTATGGCACTGATGACACTGAGGCAGTGATGGCACGGTGGCACTGTGGACAATGATGGCATGGTGACACTGACGGCACGGTGGCACTATGGCACCGATGACACGGTGACACTATGGCACGGTGACACTGATGGCACCGTGACACTGAAACTGAGACACTATGGCACTGATGGCACGGTGACACTGTGGAAACTGATGGCATGGTGACACTGATGGTATGGTGACACTGACACGGTGGCACTATGGCACAGTAACACTGATGGCACTGAGGCACTATGGCACGGTGACACTATGGCACCAATGACACTAATGGCATGGTGACACTATGACTGAAGACACTGAGGCACTGATGGCACTGTGACACTATGGCACCGATGACACTGATGGCACAGTGACAGTGATGGCTCGGTGACACTCTGGCACTGTGGGCACGGTGACACTGATTACAAGGTGGCACTGATGACATTGGTGTCACTGATGGACACTGTTTGGACACTGTTGCAACTGATCACAGTAAGTGTAATAAAATGTATCCAACGCGCTCCGTTCACAGAAGCTCTCCTTCCCTCACATGCGGTCTCGGTGTGAGGGAAGGAGAGCCATCAATGAGAAATGATCTCGTGTTTACATTTGAGATCACCTCTCATTTGACACGGCGATTCCTTGGACACAGCCAATCACAGATCATGGTAAACGGCCAATCACAACGGCCATTTACCACGATCTGTGATTGGCTGTGTACAAGGGACACGGGTATCACAGTTTTTCTCTGATGCACTCCCGAGGGGGCATGCGGTAAGTGAGTTCCCGAGAGGACGTCAATAGGTGCCAATCCGGCACTGGAAGCCCACACTGTAGCCGTCATTCGACTATAGCAGGGGTGGAAGTGGTTAAAGCATTATTAAACCCAAAAGAAAAAACATTTATGATGTTGCAGCTTACCAGTTATTAGATGTAATGGCTGCATTCACTTCCTTTTTTAATCTTTCTTTTCACCTGGTGATCTGACCAGTAAGTATGTTAGTTTTCAATAGAACAAGCTCTCCTGCAAATGTTTCAGTCAAGACTGTTGAGAGAAACCATATACCACTGACAGGGATGCTTACAATGAACAGCTTTTATTCATGTAAAACCTTTATCCCAAAACAAAAAAATGTTGCTGTAACTGCAGTGTAATCTGACATTTGGCTTCAATTTGTTAGTGTATCTAAATCTGCTAGTACACCTAACACACCCCTCCTCCCAGACTGACAATGCTGCTGTCCAAAGGTGCCCCTGTGATCCTTCATCCAGAGTGGAGGCACTCTAATATGGGAGGTGTGTTACTGGGCAGATCACCAGGGGAGAAGCCTAAAAAAAAGAAAACAAATGCAGCCACCACATCTAATCATTTGTAAGCTGCAAAATATACATTTTCGGCTTTGGATTTAATACCGCTTATCTTTTTTGTTTTGCATAGAGTGGGTCAAGATTAGGACAAATGTTGGATTCTTACTTCTATCCAGGGCTCTGGTTTGAGAGTGTGGGGCTGTACAATGTAATATTAGGGTGTATTTCCCTGCCCGAGAGCCACAGGCGCTGTGTACATACATCCACCCCATAGATATGAATGGCTATATGTGGGTATATGCTGGCACTTTCATAAACCTGCACATGCACACAGATATAAAACTCTGAACTCAGCCAGCCATTCATGTCTATGGTCCTACGCAACACCTGTGGCCCCCAGACTGGGAAATATGCCCGAAGTTTGACATATAGTATAGCTGTATGCATGAGCCCTTCCTGTCACTGTGACAATGATTTCACCAGCCAGATAGGGAAAACCTGCAACAGTGGCACAGATGGCAATAAAAAAGCTGACACAGGTTATAACCTTCCCCTACCTTATTAACAAAGCTTTTTCTTTGCCTGTATTGCTGTTGGAGATTTGCTCTTACTTCCTGTCTAGTGGAAGGCAGGCGGAGGACAAGGGACTAGTCACCATTATTGCCTGGGGTTTCGCTGCAGCTGATCGTTCCCCATTACTGATTTACAGTGCCTTGGTCTTTAGGTAGAGGTGCAGTGGTGGCCCGTCCGTACGGAGCGCCACCCCCCTAAACCATGCGCCAGCCCCTAATCTACATGCAGGGCGCGGGACGCATGGATTGCAATGGGGATTCTTTTTGAGGCTCTGATTGGCTTGAAAACGGGTGGGCTTGGGGCACAGAGCACTGTTCCCCGAGCACACCCAGTTGTGTGACAATAGCAAATTAATATTCACTATTGTCTTCCTGATTCTCCTCCCTGCCAATCAGGAAGCGGGCCCTGAGACCTGTCACCCGATTCGCTGAGAGGAGAATCAATCCTATTGGCCCCCTAGGAGGAGGAGACGTACAGCAGAACCCGTTGTGATGACGAGGAGATGCAGGGGAAGCCGCCACCCAGAGGAAGTGCTGCCCGCGACCTAGATGGGGTAAGTGCGGGGATGGTGGCAGACCGAGGGGTGGCTGTGGGAGCATTGTTCAGCAAGAATAATTGTGGCGGTCATGGGACTTTGAATGAGGCTTGTCACGAACAAAAATATAGTCATCAATTTTCCAACAAATTATTTATTGATTGAATAAAAAATGCTTGTTTGGACATGATCATGGAATTCATCCCCCAATTGAAGGGTAGATGTACAGTACATTTCAAAAGGAGCCTGTAGTATAAGACCACACACAAAAAGATGAATCATAAATCACAATTGCATTATACATATAATTATGGGTAGTATACATGAAATTTAAAATAAAATATTATATAGACCAAATACTCTTGACATCAAATGAAGCTCGATGCGTTTCGTGGAGCTTGTCCACTCGTCAGGAGCAACGTCAAGAGGTAGCTATAAATAAAAAATAAATATGATGTTCAATATTGCCCAAAACTGAGAATTATAATATCTGTAACAACCATATGGTCCCAGTACTCACCAACCTGCCAGGGCGGGTCAGACCCCATGTCCGAGGCGGGAAAGGTGGACACCCAGTGTCTGTCCCGGGGCTGAGGCAGGAAAACCACCCCATCCCAGGGGTGCAGAGCCAGGCAACGTTGCCATACCCATCCAAAGTATGTGAGGTGTATTGTGATGAAGCTGGATCTAAAGTGAATAAAGAGGATAGTGTGAGGGACTGAAATGGTGAAGTACCCCCCAGAGCTTGGGAATCCAGGTAAAGAGGAAGGAGGAAAGTGCACCAAGATGAAGGAAAGACAAATAGCATGGGACGTGGGTGAAAAATATCCATCCAAGGTAGAGGTGTAGGAATAGGAAGTGTATGGAGAGGGATATTACAGGCTAAAATATTGTGCTGGGAAAATTTGGAGTGAGATACAACTAGATGGTTACCGTGTATCAGCATGGAAAGTCATATGCCATTGTGCTAGGGCCAAACAGCCGCACCCGGGATGGAGATGAAAGCCCGCCAGCATCATGCAAGACGCCATAACCACGTGGGCAGTGGGGGTGTGCCCTATATCCGGACAAAATCGGATACACGCACACACCGCCCGCCCGTCGGCGTCACGGATGACGAACTCGCTCCACATCGCATCGCCTAAGGTGGCGCGAATGGGGAGCGGCAGCATGATGCCGATGCGTGGCAGGGGAAGCCCGCCCCCTCCCCTAAGGGGGAGCGGCGGGCAAGCCCTGTCACGCATCGCAGCCCCGGGACCAGAAGAGAGCCCCGACCACTCCCACTCAAGACCCAGGGACAAACCACATCCGGACAAGGGGCAAACACCGGGACCATGAGAATTATTAAAACGAATTAGTGTGTAGGACAACTTTTTGTGTGTGGTCTTATACTCCAGGCTCGTTATGAAATGTACTGTACATCTACCCTTCAATTGGGTGATGAATTCCATGATCATGTCCAAACAAGCATTTTTTATTCAATCAATAAATAATTTGTTGGAAAATTGATGACTATATATTTGTTCGTGAAATGCCTCATTCAAAGTCCCATGACCGCCACAATTTTTCTTGTTGATATATTAGGGATGGAGGCTTGGTCGCAGTGGTGGGGTCAGATCACATCTCTCTTTTTTACGATGTGGGAGCATTGTTTGCCTCCCCACCCCAAAAAAAAAAAAAATATACCACCAGCCGACACTGTAGAGGTGGGTATCTTTGTAGAGGCAGGGTTTTGCTTCCACATGTCCAAGCTTCCAGCAAGGAGAACAGTGAGCAGCACGATAACGACACCAACAAATCTCACTACAAATCTAGTGAGATCAGACCTAGTCGGTGACAGTAGTACCACACTGCAGGTATAGAGTGAGAAGGTTCTAGAGTAGACCATAGGTGCTCAACCTGTGGTCCTCCAGCTGTTGCAGAAATCTCATCATGCCTCAGCCTTTGGGAGTCATGCTTGTAACTGTCAGCTTTACAATGCTTCATGGGACTTGTAGTTCTGCAACAGCTGGAGGGCCACAAGTTGAGCACCCACACTCTAGACCAGTGGTTCTCAACCTCAGTCCTCAAGTACCCCCAACAGGCCATGTTTGCAGGTTTTCCTTTATCTTGCACAGGCGCTTTAAATCAAAGTCAATGGCTTGGTACTTTGGACAGCTATTTTATCTAAGAGAAATTCCCAAAACATGTCCTGTTGGGGGTACTTGAGGACTAAGGTTGAGAACCACTGCTCTAGACCAGGGATGGTGAACCTTGGCATCCCAGATGTTTTGGAACTACATTTCCCACAATGCTCAACTACACTGCAGAGTGCATGAGCATCATGGGAAATGTAGTTCCAAAACATCTGGGGTGCCAAGGTTCGCCATCACTGCTTTAGACACACTCACATTCTAGGAAGTGCACTGCTTATTTTTCAGGAGGAACACCAGACAAAAGGTACGTTTCAGAGTATTTCGTACATACAAAAACATTTCCAGATGTTCCCTAAGCCTGCATTCACACTTTCACATAGCAGGAATAAGTGTTTATGCTTCTTTTTGGATGACAAGCATAGCGCAATTATAAAACATTGCGTCGCATGACAATTGCAGGAGAATGGCGTTTGGGGTGACATTAAAGAATAAGGGCACCCAAACGTGTGTCACGCATTCTGCCATGATCCCAAACTGCGAGATGTAAACCAGGCCTAAACCTTAGCAGATCTTCACGTTTTCAGTTGAGGACCTTTGGCCTAAACCCACAACCCCCCCCCCCCCCCATTTTTTTTCTGCTCCTGTTTACCTGGTGGTGTTGTAGGCACAGTATGGATAGTCACTCACCCACCAAATCTAGCGTTGTCCCGCTGACGTTCTTCTGTCAATGGGTACCTCGCCGCCATCTTACTTGTGATGTTATTGAGAGACCCGCCAGCTTTTCTGGATTCTGCCTCCAAGGCCTTGCAATTACACACCACTAGGCCCACCCCTCCCAACTTAATGAATGACTAAAAGCCTCCTGAAATATGTGATGTGCATATCCCAGGAAGCCCAGCGAGCACTTTGCGCATCATTTGTCTAGCCAGAAAGGGTTTTTTTTGCGCTCATTTTCAAAAACGTGCATTGCATGTACTGTGAAATTTATTTTTGATGACACAAGATGCATACTTTGTTGCATGACAAAAAAACTAGATATTTGGGGGGAACAGCCTGCCAAACGCATGGTGCTGCTCGTAACGACCAACAAACTAAAAATCTATAAGTTACAGCGCACACATGATACATACTCCTGTCAGGCTATTTTAAAAGCATCTAAACGTATATAGCAAAAAATGCAAAGATACGGGGGTTTGGTCACACTGAATGGCCATGAAGTGCTTAAGCCCACTGACTGCTGCAAAGTACCCCATTACCAGTGGGAACCTACACTGACCTTAGAGTGAATGCTCATATCTCTTAAACCATGGAAGCTAAAGCCTCTCTTTATGGGAGACCAGAGGACACATCCCATGGATCAGGTGGACACTGATTGGGGCTAATTAAGGAGGATGGGGTTCACCAACCCAAAAAGGTCTGGTCAGGACCCAAGCATAAAGCGTACAAAAAAAGTAGATATTTGGGGGGAACACCCTGCCAAACGCATGGTGCTGCTCATAACGACCAACAAACAAAAAATCTATAAGTTACAGCGCACACATGATACATACTCCTGTCAGGCTATTTTAAAAGCATCTAAACGTATATAGCAAAAAATGCAAAGATACGGGGATTTGGTCACACTGAATGGCCATGAAGTGCTTAAGCCCACTGACTCTAAGGTCAGTGTAGGTTCCCACTGGTAACGGGGTACTTTGCAGCAGTCAGTGGGCTTAAGCACTTCAGAACGTTCAAGTTTGAATAATGCAATAGGTGACTGCAAGCATCGTGTAAACCTGACATACCTCCTGTATGTAATAATCACATTCTAACGTGGGCGGGTGTGGAACTCAAATGCAGCTGGATGCTTTGTAGACAGTTTAACGGCTGTGCCCACCCTTGGCTAATTAATGTTTACAGCGTTCCTCTTTCAACAAGACAATGTTCTGTTTGTATAAACCCACTTCTATCTCATCCCTATATGCTGACAAGCCATGTCATTCTCGATTAGCATTATGAACGTATAACACCTAGCCTTTCACCACCTAGTTTACACACCATTATTTCAAGTATTTGAGCTATTATAGTGTACAATACTGTATATCCTACTGAAACAACACACACACACACAAATCAATATATATATATATATATATATATAGTATCTAACAAAAGTGAGTACACCCCTCACACTTTTGTAAATATTTTATACTATCTTTTCATTTGACAACACTGAAGAAATGACACTTTGCTACAATGTAGTGTTAGATGTTGGATGTTAGAGACCTTGCGCTCCTTCACCTTCCGTTTAAGAATGCCCCCCAGATGCTCAATAGGGTTTAGCTCTGGAGACAAGCTTGGCCAGTCCATCACCTTCATCCTCAGCTTCTTTAGCAAGGCAGTGGTCATCTTTGAGGTGTGTTTAGGGTCATTATGTTGGAATACTGCCCTGCGGCCCAGTCTCCGAAGGGAGGGGATCATGCTCTGCTTCAGTATGTCACAGTACATGTTGGCATTCATGGTTCCCTCAATGAACTGTAGCTCCCCAGTGCCGGCAGCACTCATGCAGACCATGACACTCCCACCACCATGCTTGTCTGTAGGCAAGACACACTTGTCTTTGTACTCCTCACCTGGTTGCCACCACACACGCTTGACACCATCTGAACCAAATAAGTTTATCTTGGTCTCATCAGACCACAAGACATGGTTCCAGTAATCCATGTCCTTAGTCTGCTTGTCTTCAGCAAACTGTTTGCAGACTTTCTTGTGCATCATCTTTAGAAGAGGCTTCCTTTAGGAAGACAGCCATGCATTTGATACAGAGTGCGGCGTATAGTCTGAGCACTGATAGGCTGACCCTCCACCCCTTCAACCTCTGCACTCATACGTCTATTTCCCAAAGACAATCTCAGGATATGACGCTTAGCATGAGCACTCAACTTCTGTGGTCAACCATGACGAGGCGCTGTTCTGAGTGGAACCTGTCCTGTTAAACTGCTGTATGGTCTTGGCCACCATGCTGCAGCTCAGTTTCAGGGTCTTGGCAATCTTCTTATAGCCTAGGCCATCTTTATGTAGAGCAGGAGTCTCCAAACTTTTCAAACGAAGGGCCAGTTTATTGTCCTTCAGACAGTAGGAGGGCCAGATTGTGGCCAACGGGGCAAAAAATGTCCCGGGCCCAGCATCAGTGAGAATAAATATGACCTCAGAGTTGGTGGTCACAAGAAGGAGGAGTAGTGCTCCTATTAGTAGAAGAAATAGTATCCCATCATTGGTATTGGTGGAAGAAATAGTGCCCCATTGTTGGTGTCAGTGGGAGAAATAGTGCCTCATATCAGTAGGAGGAATAGTGTCCCAAGGGCCGGATAAAAGCTTGCAAACGGCCACATCTGGCCCTCGGGACACAGTTTGGAGACCAATGATGTAGAGCAACAATTCTTTTTTTCAGATCCTCAGAGAGTTCTTTGCTATGAGGTGCCATGTTGAACCTCCAGTGACCAGTATGAGAGAGTGAGAGCGATAACACCAAATTTAACACACCTGCTCCCCATTCACACCTGAGACCTTGTAACACTAACGAGTCACATGACACCAGGGAGGAAAAATGGCTAATTGGGCTCAATTTGGACATTTTCACTTAGGGGTGTACTCACTTTTGTTGCCAGCGGTTTAGACATGAATGGCTGTGTGTTGAGTTATCTTGCGGGGATGGCAAATTTACACTTTTATGCAAGCTGTACATTCACTACTTTACATTGTATCATAAAGTGTCATTTCTTTAGTGTTGTCACATGAAAAGATATAATAAAATTGGTCATATCACTGTTCTACATTGTAGAACAGTGATATCATATCACTGTTCTACAATTATCTTCTAACTGTGTGTGAAAACTATCAATTAGAGTGGAGAAGCCAGATCACTGTTCTAAGAACAGTGATATATCATATCACTGTTCTTAGAACAGTGATATGGCTTCTCCCCGCTAATTGATAGTTTTCACACACAGTTGGCAGATGTTCTAAGAACAGGGATATGGCTTCTCCCGGCTAATGTATACTTTTCACACAGAGTTTTAAGATGATTGTAGAATGTACAATCATCTTAAAACTGTGTGAGAAAAGTATAAATTAGCCGGGAGAAGCCATATCACTGTTCTTAGAACAGTAATATGGCTTCTCCCCGCTAATTTATAGTTTTCACACACAGTTTGCAGATGTTCTAAGAACAGGGATATGGCTTCTCCCGGCTAATGTATACTTTTCTCACAGAGTTTTAAGATGATTGTAGAATGTACAATCATCTTAAAACTGTGTGATAAAAGTATAAATTAGCTGGGCTAGAAGAAGCCATATCACTGTTCTTAGAACAGTGATATGGCTTCTCCCCACTAATTTATACTTTTCTCACACAGTTTTAAGATAGTCCACATCCACCTCCATTTTTAATTTGTTTATGTTATTTTTTTTTTTAATTATTTTAAGTTATTTCCCTATCCCCATTTCTTTGAAGGGCACTTGTCCAACCCTTACCCCCATTTCCCTTCCTTTTGCAGACCTCTGGGACTTTCCAGGACTTTTTTTACAGCACTTTTCAGAACTTTTACCAGAACCC
The DNA here is from genome assembly GCA_018402905.1 of Glandirana rugosa. Taxonomy (NCBI): domain Eukaryota; kingdom Metazoa; phylum Chordata; class Amphibia; order Anura; family Ranidae; genus Glandirana; species Glandirana rugosa. The sequence continues at coordinate 84,997 of BLSH010316829.1, forward strand.
CGGACCCGAACCCGGACTTTTTTTGAAAAGTCCGGGTTCGAGTACGGGTCCCGGACACTCAAAAGTTCGGTACGGACCAGAACTTTACAGTTCGGGTTCGCTCAACTCTACTTATTATGAATTATAATAAGCTATTATTTTTTTCAAATGTTCTTCCTTATTTCTGACTTTTGCAGTGTGTGACTGTATATATGCATACTGTATGTATGTGCTTACTGGGTGTGTACATACTGTGCTTATATTGTATGTAAACACACAGTATACATACAATATACATCCAATATACACACAGTATATACACACCCAGTATGCACACACACATACATACAGTATGCATATATACAGTCACACACTGCAAAAGTCGGAAATAAGGAAAAACATTTGAAATAATAATAGCTTATTATAATTTATAATAAGTAAAAATAATAAATTAATAACCTATTATTTCAAATGTTCTTCCTTTTATTCCGAATTTTGGAAATAAAAAAGAATATTTGAAATAATAATAAATAACTATTAAATATAGGTATTGAAATTTTCTTGAAAGTATGACTATTAGTGCTAAATTTCATATTTAAGTTCATTAATGGCCAAACTTTCAAGGAAATTCCAATACCTATAATTTAATAGTTATTAGTTAGTTATTATTTCAAATATTCTTAGTTTTTTCCAATTTTCGGATTTCCGAATTTCCGAATTTCGGATTTTC
>BLSH010316829.1:112732-127179 GCA_018402905.1 Glandirana rugosa
ACGTTTTAACTGCGAGAAGAAAACAAATATCGCTGCTAGTCTTTACTACGTCTCCACTAGTTTATGGTGGTATTCTTTCGAGACAAACACCCTTTTTTTCCTGCGTTTAAAACAAACCCATGTTGCAGCGGGCGGGCGCGTTAACAGTCAATTTCGCTGCGTCACGGCTTAGCGAATTTCACGAGACCAGGATTTCACCCTTTAGGAAAGCCCCGACTTCACCAATTTAGTATTACTGTTGTCTTTGATGGGTTTACTGGGACTAGTTTTCAAATGTATGGGACCACTAAAACCGGAGGGTCATTTGGGTAGTTTCTGTTGTCATTATGATTTAACCACTTCAGCCCCGAAAGGATTTCCCACTTTAGGACCAGAGCACTTTAAGCGATTCGGCACTGCGTCGCTTTAACTGACAATTGCGCGGGCGGGCGACGTTGTACCCAAACAAAATTTGCGTCCTTTTTTTCCCACAAACAGAGCTTTCTTATGGTGGTATTTGATCACCTCTGCATCATTTCTGATCGTCGCTATAAACAAAAGAAGAGCGTCAATTTTGCAAAAAAACCCAAATTTCTTACATTTTGCTAAAATATAAATCCAAAAAAAAAAAAAATAAATAAAACATTTTTTTGTTCATCGGTTTTGGCCGATTTATATTCTTCCTCATATTTGTGATAAAAAAAAAATCGCAATCGGCGTTTATTGATTGGTTTGCGCAAAAGTTGCCGCGTTTACGGATGATGAGCATTCATTTCTGGGGTTTTTATTTTTTAGTAGTAATGGTGGCAATCTGCGATTTTTAGCGGTACTGCGATATTGCGGCGGACATGTCGGACCATTTTGACACTTTTTTGGGACCATTGGCATTTATACAGCGATCAGTGCTATAAAAATGCACTGATTACTGTGTAAATGCCATTGGCAGTGAAGGGGTTAACCTGCAGGGGGCGTTCTAAGGGTTAACTGTGTTCCCTGGGCGTGTTCTAACTGTATTAGTGTTTGACTGGCAGGGGGAGGGGAGTGATCACGGCTTCCATATAGAGGAAGGCTGTGATCACAGCTCTTCCCCTCACAGAACGGAGATCTATGTTTACTTACACGGACCTCCGTTCTTACACTGTGTGGGGGCATCGCGGGTAGCTGACGGAGATCCAGTCCGCCCTACCAGCTCCCTGGCCCCCCCAGACACAGTGAGCGCGCGCCTCCGGCGGCACGCGCTCACAGTGCACAATCTCGCAGCCTCCGTCTTATGACGGCGATTTACCTAATAGAGCCACCTTGTCGCTGTCAACCTGCGGTTGGCGGTCGGCAAGTGGTTAAAAAGAGTAAACACAGTTGACTGATAATAAATGGCTTCAGTCAAACCCTAACCATGAGTGAAAGAAAGTTTTTGCGTTATCATTCATATTCTCTGCCAATAGTAGCCAAGAAATCATAAATTCTGCCAGGGTATGTAAATTTATGAGCACAACTGTATATGAAATAATATGCAAATTGGTTGGAGGGAAGCTTCAGAATGGCAAAGATGTTTTCATTACAAATTATGTGAGCAGACTGCAGTTCCTCTTTAAAGTATCAAGAAATGAAAAGTTGTTTCAAGCTTGTTAGCAAGGAGTTAAAAGAGGACGTGGAGTTGGTTTCTGTAAATGGACAGTTTTATTTATGCTTGCACTGAGAACATCCTTTTCTTTGTGTGAACACTGTAGCATATATGTAGCGCTTTCTTGGAATGTCACTAGTGTTGCCAACCTCCCGCAGCGTTTTTTACTGGCAAATCATGGAAAATCTTACTGGCAGAGCACATTTTTTACTGGCAACCTTAAAAATAACTGAACTCCTATTAAAAACTAAGACAATTAATATTTAAACACAACATGGAAACACTGACAATACCCATATCAAGTAGTTTGCCCAGTTTACACTTAAAAAGTCAGCACAGCATGACAAATTATCAGACCCTGATATTTATAGACAGTTCTAAAAATCACTGATTTTTACAAACTGTCAGTAAATTTACTGGCGGTTGGCAACACTGCGTCACTTTGTATTAGGTCCATTATTTTTTTTTGTTGGGGTGGTGCAGCACTGTAATGAATAAGGAGTAGCTTTATATGTATTATCATCTATGGCTGTTCCCATTTGTGAGAAGTCGATCTAAAGATTAAGACTCCTTTCACACCAAGCCATTTTTCAGGAGTTTTTGCTCTAAAATCAGCACATAAAAAGCGCGCCAAAAACGCTCCCCATGCATCTCAATGGATGCTTTCACACCGAGGTGTTGCGCTTGCTAGGCGTTGCTAAAAGTCCTGCAAGCAGCATCTTTTCAGCTTGTTTTGTGCGCCCATAATAGCTCTTCAAAAACGCCCATGTCCATTAAACATAATGGTTAAGCGCTTGAAAAACGCTTGAAAAGCGCATGAAATGTGTACTGAGGCTGTGGAAAGGTCACATGATTGAAACACAAATGCTTGAAAAGCGCATAAAAACGCCATTAGAGGGGCGCTACTTATACCGCTAGCGCTTCAAAAGCGCGGCAAAAACACACACTAAAATCATGGCGTTTTAAAAAAAGTAAACGGGGCTCTGGGGGCAGCTGCACTACAAAAGGTTTTCACATTAATGCATTAATGTGAAAAACTGCGAGGGTTTACAACTCCTTTAGGCTTTTTTCCAACGCCTTGGTGTGAAAGGAGCCTAAAGGAGTTGTAAACCCTCGCAGTTTTTCACATGAATGCATTAACGTGAAAACCTTTTGTAGTGCAGCTGCCCCCAGAGCCCCGTTTACTTTTTTATTAATCCAACAGCTCCCCCCCCCCATTTACTTACCTGAGCCTGATCGTTCCAGCACCGGTGTCTCGGGTCCTCATTAGATAGATCGATAGCAGCGCAGCCATTGGCTCCTGCTGCTGTCAATCAGATCCAATGACGCAGGAGCAAGGGCCGAGTCCTGCTGTCTGTGCCAATGGACGCAGAAGCAGGACTCGGGAGTGCGCCCGCACGAGTGACCCCAGGGAAGTCACTTTCCCTGACGGGTCATTTGATGCTGGGAGGAGCCAGGAGCACTGCTATTGGACCCCAGAAGAAGAGGATCGGGGCCACTCTGTGCAAAACCCTTGCACGGAGAAGGTAAGTATGACATGAATACATCAGCACAGCAAGGATTCCTCCATCCGCCCAGACAAGGTAGATGGAAGAATCCTCCATGCTGTGCTATTGTGTTCTGGAGGAATCTTATTCAGAATTTTTTCCCATCAGCCAGATCACTGATGGAAAAAAAAATGATTAAAGCGGAGTTCCACCCACATTTTATACTCCTCACCACCCAGCACTTATGTGTACACTTGTGTAATGAATTGGCATTTTTTTTTTTTTTGGGGATCACTTTATTTTAGCATTTTTCTTTTTTCACTTCCTCCTTAGTGGCCGTGGCCCCGTGCCTCATTTCCAGTTTTGCATTGTCTCCTGGGATATGTGTGTCATCAATCCCAGAAGGCAATAAGTATCGTTAGGGGGAGGACATTTTTCCCTTGCAAAGAGGTGGCAACTTCCACCGACACCGCCGTTGCTATGGCAACCCGACCTATACTGGGGTATTATTATCTAAAAAGTAAAATTTCGGCCGGAATACCGCTTTCATGTGTGGCCAGCTTTAGGCTGTTCTTCCACATTAACCTGAGTGCAGTGGATTTAGTAAGCCTCAGTTGTGGCATCTTTAGATGAAAACTTAGCTTGTGGCTTGTATGGGTGGCATGTGTCATCTGCTTATTACCAGGGTACCCCAGATGCCCCCTAAAGAAAAAAAAGACATTTTGGGTTTTAACCCCTTCAGATCCACGCTATTGCCGAAGTACGTCTCCATCGCGGATCTGAATTTCTGGGACAACGCCCATGTGTACGCTCCCGGCGCGCACACACGGCCACCGCATGCTGCGTGGGCGTGCCTGCGGGTCCAGGGGACTCGATGTCCGCTCGAGACCTGAGATCGCCTGTCAGAGCTGCAGAACGGGGAACCGCCGATGTAAACATGGCGGCTCTCCGTTCTGTGAAGGGGGGCATAGCAGATCTACTGATCCCTGTCACTGGGATCAGTGATATTGGTTATGTCCCTAGCAGCCCCGCCCCCACACAGTTAGAACACAATGAGGGAACACAGTTAACCCCTTCACTGCCCCCTGCAGGTTAACCCCTTCACTGCCGATGACATTTAAACAGTAATCAGTGGATATTTAAATTTCTGATCGCTGTATAAATGTCCCAAAAAAGTGTTAAAAATGTCCGACATGTCCGCTGCAATATCACAGTCCCGATGAAAATCGCAGATCGCCGCCATTACTAGTAAAAAAAAATAATAATAAAAACGCCTTAAATCAATTCTCATAGTTTGTAGATGCGATAACTTTTGCGCAAACCAATCAATATACGCCGAATGCAATTTTTTTTTACCAAAAATATGTAGAGGATTATAAATTGGCCAAACCCAATGAATAATTTTTAATATTTTTTTTTTTGGATTTGTATTTTAGCAAAAAGTAAAAAATATTGTTCTTTTTTCAAAATCGTCGCTCTTTGTTTATTTGTAGCGCAAAAAATAAAAACCACAAAGGTGATCGAATACCACCAAAACAAAGCTCTATTTGTGGGAAAAAAATTATAAAAATTTTGTTTGGGTACAACGTCGCACGACCGCGCAATTCTCATTCAAAATGAGACAGCGCTGAAAGCCGAAAATTGGTCTGGGCAGGAGGGGGGTTTAAGTGCCCAGTAAGCATGTGGCTAAAGTTGCACCCCAGGCACAAACACTTTTATTTAAAAATAATCCTTAATAACCACAAAGAATATAAATCAACATTGTCTGCACCACACGCTAAAAGCATCATCAATGTGCTGCACTGAGAGCAGAGCTGTGGGAGGGGCCATCAGGCTCCACCCACTACAGGCTGCCTGTAGAACACTACAGGAGGGGGCGGAGACAAGACCAATCACCCTGCACAAGGAGGGAGAGCAGCAGTGACCGGTCTGTATTACAGGAAGTGAAGTCTCACACTGGATCACTGCACAGATCTGGAAGTAATACACAGAGCGCACCAAGATCCATATTAGAATACACAGGACAATATTTGCTGATCTTCAGAACGGAGGCCTCTCCTGGCACAGGCAATGGGTGGTCATGGAGGGCACCTGATGCTGGTGATCCCCGGAAATCCTCTCCCTCCCATGATGACTTCCCCCTTACATCACCATCTCCTCCCCTCCTCCCTCCCGGCAGCTCTGCGCCCCTCTCCTCCTCCCTCCTTCTCCCCCATCACCCCGCACACCCCTATGCCTCGCACCCTCTCTGCTCTACTGCTCGGCTACTGCATCTGCGATCTCTCCGACAAGCCGGAAGGAAACCATGGTGACCGTCCATCGCTCTCCTCCACGGCCTCCGCGCATGCTCACTTCCTCCGCCGTGCTCCCTCAACAAAGATGGCGGCGCCCGTGGGGCCGATCCGCTTCTGGAAGCCGGGTAAGGGAACGGCGGGCGAGGTGCGGGGGAGGGGTGAGCGGGCTGCCGGGTCCGGTGTGCGGGGAGGTCGGGGCTTCCCATCCGGGGAGACTGAGCTGGAACGATTGGTATTGTCAGCCTGGAAGTACCGGGCGTTATGGCACATTGCTGAGAAACAGTCCACAAGGGCTGAGGGGCTCTTTGTTCTTGGGGCAAATACTGCTCCCGGCTCCTGCTGGTGCTGCTCACTTAAAGAGAACCTATCACCAACCTGAATAATACAAGTCAGAGCCCAGAGGGGTTCTAGCAGAACTCTGTACATTGTATGGAATTATCGATGTTCACACCACAGTCCCTTCTCCTGAGGGAGATATTGCCACCGCCGTGTCCTGACCAATCATCATCATCACCACCGCCATGTCCTGACCAATCATCATCACCACCGCCGTGTCCTGACCAATCATCATCATCATCATCATCACCACCACCGCCGTGTCCTGACCAATCATCATCACCACCGCCGTGTCCTGACCAATGATCATCACCACCGCCGTGTCCTGACCAATCATCATCACCACCACCGCCGTGTCCTGACCAATCATCATCACACCACCGCCGTGTCCTGACCAATCATCATCATCATCACCACCACCACGTCCCGACCAATCATCATCACCACCACCGCCGTGTCCTGACCAATCATCATCACCACCACCGCCCTGTCCTGACCAATCATCATGATCACCACCACCACCGCCATTTTCTGACCAATCCTCACCACCATCACGTCCTGACCGATTATCACCGCCATGTCCTGAGCAATCATCATCACTACCACCGCCATGTCCTGACCAATCATCATCATCCCTACCACCGCCATGTCCCGACCAATCATCATTACCACCTCCATATCCTGACCAATCATCATCACCACCGCCCTGTCCTGACCAATCATCATCACCATCGCCGTGGCCTGACCAATCATCGTCACCATCGCCGTGGCCTGACCAATCATCATCACCACCGCCGTGTCCTGACCAATCATCATCACCACCGCCGTGTCCTGACCAATCATCATCACCACCGCCGTGTCCTGACCAATCATCATCACCACCGCCGTGTCCTGACCAATCATCATCACCATCATCATCACCACCACGGCCGTGTCCTGACCAATCATCATCACCACCGCCGTGTCCTGACCAATCATCATCATCGCCGTGTCCTGACCAATCATCATCACCACCACCGCCATGCCCTGACCAATCATCATCATCACCACCACCGCCATGCCCTGACCAATCATCATCACCACCACTGCCATGCCCTGACCAATCATCATCATCACCACTGCCATGTCCTGACCATCATCATCATTGCCATGTCCTGACCAATCATCATCATCACCACCACCGCCATGTCCTGGCCATCATCATCATTGCCATGTCCTGACCAATCATCATCACCACCGCCATGTCCTGACCATCATCATCACCACTGCTATGTCCTGACCAATCATCATCATCACCACCGCCATGTCCTGACCAATCATCATCATCACCACCGCCATGTCCTGACCAATCATCGTCATCACCACCACCATGTCCTGACCAATCATCGTCATCACCACCACCATGTCCTGACCAATCATCGTCATCACCACCACCATGTCCTGACCAATCATCGTCATCACCACCGCCATGTCCTGACCAATCATCGTCATCACTACCGCCATGTCCTGACCAATCATCATCATCACCGCCATTTCCTCCTGACCAATCATCACCTCCATGCATGACTAGTCATCACCGCTATGTCCAGCAGTATAATTGAATGATTGCTACAGTGTGGACTCATTTTGGCGGGAGGGTGTATATGTTCACCATGTCCTGACCAATCATCATCACTACCACCGCCATGTCCTGACCAATCATCCTCACCACCACTGCCATGTCCTGACCAATAATCATCACCACCACCGCCATATCCTGACCAATCATCATCATCACCACCACCGCCATGTCCTGACCAATCATCACCACCACCACCGCCATGTCCTGACCAATCATCATCATCACCACCACCGCCATGTCCTGACCAATCATCATCATCATCACCACCATCGCCATGTCCTGACCAATCATCATCATCACCACCATCACCATGTCCTTACCAATCATCATCATCACCGCTGCCATGTCCTGACCAATCATCATGATCACCACCACCACCGCCATTTTCTGACCAATCCTCATCCTCACCACCATCACCACCACCACGTCCTGACCAATTATCACCGCCATGTCCTGACCAATCATCATCATCACCACCACCGCCATGTCCTGACCAATCATCATCACCACCACCTCCATGCCCTGACCAATCATCATCCCCACCACCACCGCCATGCCCTGACCAATCATCATCATCACCACCACCACCGCCATGCCCTGACCAATCATCATCATCACTGCCATTTCCTCCTGACCAATCATCACCTCCATGCATGACTAGTCATCACCGCTATGTCCAGCGGTATAATTGAATGATTGCTACATGTGGACTAATTTTGACGGGAGGGTGTATATGGACAGCCTCCTGTGATTGAGCTTCCCACCCACCCCCTGCAGCGTGCGGACAGCACGCTCTGTGATCGCTGAGTCCTTCGGACTCAGCTGATCATAGATTGAGGTAAAGGGCCAATCACAGCGGGCCTCTACCACGTGATCAGCTGATCACAGATGTCAACACAAGTTGGTTATCAGCTTTTCTTGCCTCATGCTGATAGCGTGAGGAGAGAAGGAGAGAGCCGATAACTGGCTTGTGTTAAAGGGACATCAACACTGATAATCAGGGCACACAGTCCCAACAGTGCCCATCAGTACACATCAATGAAGGGAAAAAAAATACCTGTTTGTAAAATCTTTTTAACAAACTGAAAAATGTTTCACAAAATTAGAGGTGGAATTGGCTCTGCTCAGTTAGGGTAAAACTAATTTACACTAAAATGATTGATCCTGAATGTAAAAATTCCAGAAAGCTGGTAAATAATGAAAAAATGAATTGAATTGGAACAATGGGAAATTGGATGTCTATCAAGTCTCCCCTTATCATAAGGGTTGGCGGACTTTATGAAATGTCAAAAATTGAAAAGATGGGACAGAAAGAATATGAAGAAAATAAAAAATTATAAAAAATAAATATGTGTCTACGTTGAACAACTAAAGCTAATAATAGTGCTGGATGGTGTTGGAGTTAAACACAGTTGACATAAAAATGACCATTATAACATAAATATGTGAACAGAAGAAAGTGATAAATCATAAAGCATATGTACTGCCACTGGTAAATGGAATAAAATAAATTAAATTAAATTGAATATACAACTTATATGCAGTTTGCATGCAAGATGATATATGCAGAATGACATGCAAAAAGGAATTTCTAATATTGGTTTAAAGTGCAAAATAAACGACGTGAGGTATACAGTTCACAAAACTTTGATGTGCCAAGACAAAAAGTCTCTATCGTGCAAAATCGCAATCTCCAAGTGCTGTAATTAAAGTGCTATATTTGGTGCCAAAAAAAGTCTTCAAGTTGTGTCCCTGTTAATTGACATCCCAAAAAGTGCACTTTGCTGTAATACTGATTTCTCTTGTGTGGGTTATGGTGCATCAGACGTTCCACCTCCTGCACTGCAAACGTGAGATCACTCACCAGAGGGCGCTCCCCACTGAAGGGGTACATGCTTAGTAGTATCTCCAGGATGGTTATATTCCTCCGCTAGAATTATGTGCAGGCACAGGTAAAACATCCGAGTCTCCACCTCCTTCGTTATGCTCTCCACAAGAATGCCATGCAAGTAGAAACCATTCCTTTCAGCTGGACTCTTCAGGTTCCCTCCTGGATGCATGGGAAGTGCCGATCAGCTCCGCAGGGCTCCCAGGGTCCCTGGCTGCTCCGCACCGGCTCTCGGTCTCCCACAACCTCATATTCTGTCCGCTCTCCCTGGTCCCGGCAGTGGACGGCTCGCTGTAACGTTCCTTTTTCCTTGTTTTTTCAAAATTTTTTGTTTGTTTAGCAAAAAATAAACCCAGTGGTGATTAAATACCACCAAAAGAAAGCTGTATTTGTGTGACAACACTGATAAAAATTTATTTTGAGTACAGTGTTGCATGACCGCGCAATTGTCAAAGTCTGACAGCGCTGAAAGCTGCAAATTGGCCTGGGCAGAAAGGGGGTAAATGTGCTCAGTAGGCAAGTGGTTAAAGTGATAACACACAAAGTATTCTAATTTCTCATGTCTTTATTGAACACTCCATTAAGCCTTCTACACATGGGCCAAAAATCCTCCGAAATCGTGCAGAGCCCCCCCCTGCCCCAAAGCACCCATACTTCCCATGTTGAGAGCATGCGGTCTTGTATGGTCCGGGGGGGGGGGGACACTCGCTCGTCCCCACCCCCTTTCCTGGCCTGTCGGGCTGCGTGCTCAGATAGGGGTCTGGTGTGGTTTTTGGGGGGCCCACACCTTTTTTTGGCATGGGGGTTCCCCTTGAAATCCATACCAGAATTTTTTTTTTTTTTAAATTTGGCGTGGAGTTCCCCTTCAAGATCCTTAGAGCATAAGTCACATGCCAAAGTCGGATCAGTTAAGACAATGATCCGACTTTGATCCGACTTCAGTGATATTCAATGGACTGAAGTAGGATCAAAGTCGGACTAAAGTAATAATAGTACAGGAACCTTTTTCACTTGTGTCAGACCAGTTAAGACAGCTCTCATAGGGAATCATTGATTTTGTGATGTAATGCGACTGGTGCTCCAAATGGTCCGATTCTTGGACAAGTGTGAACCTAGCCTAAAGGAGAAGTCCAGCCTGAGCTCGTTTGGCTGGGCTTCTCCTATGGATCACAGGAGTGCAATTCGTTTTGCACTCCTGTGACCTGTTTTCAGCAGAGAGTGGGCTGAAGTCCGCTCTCTGCTGACGTCTCAGGAATCAGGCCAGGCACCACATCATCCCGACAATGGAAGTCTGGATCCGCCAGGTGCCTGGGCTGATACCCATCTCAGCGCCCGAGACGGCCACTCCCCGCCCCTCCACAGTCCAGCGCTCCAGTGAGCATGGAGGAGGCAGAGCAGAGAGCTGCTGATTGACAGTCAGCAGCTCTCACCTCTTGGAGCTCTGAGAACTGAGCCGTCGGCGGTGTTCGATCTCTCGGCTCTCAGTGCAGAGACCCCCGAGGGACAGATATACTGCAGCAGGTTGGCTCTATTGTGTGAATCGCCATAGCGGTACTTCGCTTCCTGCAATAGATACAGTGGGCACGCCCACGTCGCTGGCAGCCGCAATGTCTGCCAGCCACCCGTGATCGCTCCACAGAGAGCCAGAACGGGGATCTGTTAATGTAAACAAACAAATCCCCGCTCTGTCGGGGGGGTAGAGAGACACTGTCTGTTCCTAGTGATCAGGAACAGCAATCTCTCCTCCTCCAGTCAGTATACTCCCCCCACAGTTAGAAACACCTCCCAGGGAACAAATTTAACCCTTTGATCTCCCCTAGTGTTAACCCCTTCCCTGCCAGTGTCATTTATATAGTAATCAGTGCATTTTTATAAGACTGATCGCTGTATAAATGCCACTGATCCCAAAAAAGTGTCAAAAGTGTCCGATCTGTCTGCCGCAATGTTGCAGTCTCCCTAAAAATCGCTGATCACCACCATTACTAGTAAAAAAAAAAAAAAATGATATCTAAAATGCCATAAATCTATTCCCTATTTTGTGGACGCGATCACAAACCAATCAATATACGCTTATTGCGTTTTTTTGTTTTTTTTATACCAAAAATATGTAGAGGAATACATATTGGCCTAAACTGATGAAGAAATTAGTTTTTTTTACATTTTTTTTGGCTATTTATTATAGCAAAAAGTAAAAAATATTGTTTTTTTTTTCAAAATTGACGCTCTTTTTTTGTTTATAGCGCAAAAAATAAAAAATGCAGAAGTGATCAAATACCACCAAAAGAAAGCTCTATTCGTCATGAAAAAAAGGACATAAATTTTGTTTGGGTACAGCATCACACGACCGTGCAATTGTCAGTTAAAGCGATGCAATGCCATATCGCAAAAAATGGGCTGGTCATTAAGGGGGTAAATCCTTCCGGTCCTTAAATGGTTAAAGGATAAGTTCACCATTAAAAAAAAAAAAAAAAATGAATGCTTATTTTTTTGCAGGTAAAAAATTTCCATTTATATATTTTTTTCTTATAAGTCTGGAAAGCCTTTCAACTGTGATGGGCAAATCACAGGTGCAATGTCACGCTCTTGCAGACTGTCACTGTACCTCCGGTATGGGCAGACACTCACTTCAGTCCAGGAAGCTCAGGGAACTACGAGACCGCTCACCAGCGGTTCATTAAGAATTACAAGCCGTCAGCTGAGGCATTCATTCATAGAACTCTGTGAATGAATGATGTGGATGTGCAGGTTGAGCCCCGCATGCTCATGCTCTTTTCAAATTGTGACAGTGGGTGGGAGGAGAAAATCCTTACCCTGCTGTCACAGGGATTGGCGGGGGGGATCGGGGGTAGAGCTGCAGGAGCGGGAACATGTTACATGCTCCACCCATTTTTAGCCATAGGTAAATGTATCCTTAAAGTGATTTAAAGTCTTTTTTTTTTTCCTATAAAAATAGCAAACATGTTATACTTACCTGCTCTGTCGCAGTAGATTTGCACAGAGCAGCCCAGATCTTCCTCTTCCCGGGTCCCTCTTCAGTGCTACTGGCCCCTCCCTTCTGTCGAGTGCCCCCACAGCAAGCAGCTTACTATGGGGGGCACCCGAGCCGAGTCACAGCTCCCTGTGTCCATTCAGACATGGAGCCGCGTCCTGGCCCGGCCCCACCCCCCTCTCTCTCTCCTGATTGGCTGACTTTGATTGCCAGCAGTGAGAGCCAATGGTGCCAGTCAGGAGGAGTCTCGGATGGCTGACACTCATGGATAGAGATGAGGCTCAGGTTAGTATAAGGGGGGCTAATGCATTCTGACTTTACAACCCCTTTAAAGAGGAAGTAAACCCAGATGGGGTTTACTTCCTCTATGTCACCCTGTAAAGTAGAAACATAATGGGCTACTATGCATCGCATAGTAGCCCATTATGTGCCACTTACCTGCAAATGAAGCCTGCGACATCCAGCTATGTCCCCTGTGCAGGCAGCGTCCATCTTCTGCCCCTCTTCCTTCCGGGGCAGCGACTCCGGCACTGTGACTGGCCGGAGTCGAGTGATGTCACATGCGCGCAGGAGCCGCCAGTCACGGCACGGTTGCAGTGGAGGAACGGCACGCAGGCCCTTCCTTCACTGCGCATGTGCCGCTATGACGTAGGCACAGCTTCAACACGGCATATCTCCTGAACCGTACAGGTTTGGGAGATTTTCAGTGCACCTACAGGTAAGCCTTATCATAGGCTTACCTGTAGGTTAAAGTGGTTATCACAAGTTGACAACCACTTTAAGCCCCGGTTCACACTGCTGCGACTTGTCATGTGACTTGAGAGTTCAAAGTCGCGTGACAAGTCACGCCCCATTAACTGCAATGAAACCGTTCTAATCGGTGTGACTCAAGTTGCTCCTGCTTAGAAAAAGGTTCCTGCGCTACTTTTAGTGCTACTTCAATATGACTTGCATTAACTTCTGTTGAAGTCATATTCAAGCCGCAATGAAAGCACACAGGGATGTCGGATTCAAAGTCGCAGCTGTGTGAATTCAGGCCTAGCCCAGTAGCAACAAGCACACAGATCAGGAATGTTGGGCAAAAGGTCTAGGTCTTTATCTGCATCACGGACTGATTTGAAGTATTGAATCAAAACATCAGCAAGACAACCAAGCAACCAGCATTTTCAAGAGGAGTGTTCTTCAAATGATACGTGTTAGGATGATACTTGCTTGTCCTGGTCCCAGGCACGGTTCTCATTCAGCATTCGATGGCAGCATTGGCTCGTTCTTGGAAACAGTTTCAGGGTTGGGCAATGATGAGTTCTGCTTCTGATCTCGTCAGACAGCAGTAGTATTCAGCTCTGAAAGGCAGCCATGGCTGGGACAGCTATTTCGATGGGTATTCTTCAAGAAGTCTACCAAAAAAATTCTTGTTTCATTTTTATGTTTATACTAGAGGTGCACCGAATGGAAATTTTGTTACCGAAACTGAAAATTTGAATGCACTTGGCCAAAACTGAAACTGACAGTTTATTTTAAATATATATATTTTTATATATAATTGTATTTGACTTTTTAATTATGAATTCAAATGAATATGTCGGCCATTATCTGCACCTTTAGCGCAAGAAAAGTGCATCCCTTAAAGTGGATGTAAACGCTCACATATACTCAGTGGAGTGAACAGCCTCAGATGATACACAGAGATGAAACAAATCTCCCTACATACGTTTTACATGCATAACTGCTGCCTTTCTACATTCTTCAGAAAGTTAACATCGTGTTAGAATTTTTTCTTCCTGTCTCAGCAGTGGGTGGGGAGTCTGGGCATACACTGTGTGAGAGCTGATTGGAGGAAACACACACCCCCCCCTCCACATTGGCAGAGGAACAAAAAAACTTGCAGAGCTGTGCTGTAAATAGATCACCTCTCTTAACCACTTCAACCCTGGAAGGATTTCCCATGTTAGGACCAGAGCAATCTTTGCGATTCGGCACTGCGTCACTTTAACTGACAATTGCGCGGTCGTGCAATGTTGTACCAAAACGAAATTTGTGTCGTTTTTGTCCCACAAATAGAGCTTTCTTTTGATGGTATTTGATCACCTTTGCGTAATTTCTGATCACTGCTATAAACAAAAAATGACAATTTTGCAAAAAAAAAAACAATATGTCTTACTTTTTGCTACAATACATATAAAAAAATATAAAAAAACAAATGCATTCATCTGTTTTGGCAGGTTTATATTC
>BLSH010316829.1:127189-145316 GCA_018402905.1 Glandirana rugosa
GCGACTAGCGCGCACCCCCCCCCCCCCCTCCACATTGGCAGAGGAACAAAAAAACTTGCAGAGCTGTGCTGTGAATAGATCACCTCTATTAACCACTTCAGCCCATGTTAGGACCAGAGCAATTTTTGCGATTCGGCACTGCGTCACTTTAACTGACAATTGCACGGTCGTGCACGTTGTGCCCAAACTAAGTTTGCAACCTTTTTTTCCCCCAAATAGAGCTTTCTTTTGATGGTATTTGATCACCTCTGCGTCATTTCTGATCACCGCTATAAACAAAAAAAGAACGACAATTTTGCAAAAAAAAAAAAAAATATGTCTTACTTTTTGCTACAATACATATAAAAAAAATATAAAAAAAACGAATTTATTCATCTGTTTTGGCAGATTTATATTCTTCCTCATATTTGTGGTAAAAAAATCGCGATCAGCGTTTATTGATTGGTTTGTGCAAAAGTTGCCGCGTTTACAAACCATGAGAATTAATTTCTGGCATTTTTACAATTTTTTTTTACTAGTATTGGCGGCGATCTGCGATTTTTATTGGGATTGCGATATTGTGGCGGACTTTTTTGACACTTTTTTTTACAGCGATCAGAAATTGAAATATCCACTGATTACTGTATAAATGTCATTGGCAGTGAAGGGGTTAACCTGCAGGGGGAGCTCTAGAGATGCAGTGACAGGGATCAGTAGATCTGCTATGCCCCCCTTCACAGAACGTAGAACCGCCGTGTTTACATCGGCGGTTAACCGTTCTGCAGCTCTGACAGGCGATCGCGGGTCACCCACCCCCACACAAATTTCCAGCTGCTTTTATCTTGGTTGTTGAAGAACTTGTCAGAAGTTATCATGCTGATAACAGAGGAACAAAGCCGCAGAAACACACAGGACTAAGGCCACACTCACACTGAGACGTTTTACAGGCACTTTTGTGCTAAAAATAGCGTCTGTAAAGCGCCTGAAAAATTCATCCCTATCCACTCCAGTGTGAAAGCCTAGAGTGCTTTCACACCGGGCGGTGCGCTTGCAGGACGTTAGGAAAAGCCCTGCAAGCAGCATCTTTGGGGCGGTGCAGTGAGCGGTGTATACAGCGTGTCTCCACCGCCCCTGTCATTGAAATCAATGGGCAGCGCCTTCACTTTTAACCCCTTGTGGGGGGTTAAAAGCTCCCCGCTCCCACCTGCATAGTGGTGCCATAGCGCCATCATAACAGCGGAAAAGCCCCGCTGAAACTAGCGGCACTTTACCGCTACCAGTGTGAAAGTGCCCTTAGGGCTTTAGAGAGAGATGAGTAAACACTACAGATATATGTGCCTAGGTCAGATTTCATGAATCGGGTTTACATCCACTTTTGAATTTTATGTATGTCTTCTCAATGGTCTGTTGCGCTTCTGTTGTGGTGTTAAAAATCTTGCTTGCTGCATTTTTTGGTCAGTTAAAAAAAAACGGCATCAAAAATGCACCTCCCCTTTGAAATGCCTTGAAAACGCAGCAAGAATGCATCAATAACGCATCCATATTACATTTTTGATGTGGTTTTTGAGTCACCTGACCTATGATAAAACACACCATAAGCATAGTAAAATGGCGTACGTTTTCAGGGCCATTATTAGCACCTTTTTTCATTATTGGCAAAATGCAGATAATCCCATTTTTGGCCGACATATCGGTACATCTCTAGTTTAAACTTTTGCTAATCAGATCATATTTTGACCATGCTCTACAAATGGCAGATCTTCAGCATCTCTATGGGCCTTGTCACACTAGTGATCCTGTTGCTGGCAATGGGGTAGGAGGATTACTCCCCTCCTCTGTGTTGCTTCCTCCCTGGTTAGATGAGTGAGACATTGCTCTCTGCTTACAACTATCATTCTGCTGTGTTTTAGCACCACTCATCTAGCTGGTGAGGAAGGGATACACGGAGGTAGGTGGGTATGATCTCTGCAGTTTTTTAGCGATATGACCCTAACTGATCTGAAGAACATCACAAAGTCGTCTCCCCTTTTTATGGTTTTTGTGTTCTCTGGTTCACCTTCAAGATATTTAAAAAAGGTAGTAAGGGTCCGTCTATTTGACAAATGTGTGTGTTGTGTTTACAGGTACAGAAGGTCCTGGTGCCAACCTCGCTGAGGAGAGGCAAAGTAATGCTGAAGTGACCTCGGTTATCTATAACCCACATGCCTCCCTTTCTATAGAACAACAAAGACAAAAGCTGCCTGTTTTTAAGGTAAAGCGAAAATGTTGATTATGTGTCTTGAGCACCGTAAAGATTTTAAAATCCTTAATACCCCTTTCAAAATTGTGTAATTTTTGCCGCAATTTTGATGCGACTTGAAGCAATGCCTGTGTAATCCTGAGGTCTATGGACTTCAAGTCGCATCAAAGTCGGACAGGGACTACTTAGAAGTCACACAGATATGAATGGTACTCATTGGAAATCATGGGGTACGACTTGTCATGCGACTTTGCAGTTCCAAGTCACAGGACAAGTCGCACAAGTGTGAAAGGGGTCTTAAGGACTCCACCTCAGTCTAATGCCAGTTATGGTGAAATCTTGTGTGTTCTAGACTACATGTTGCTGTCAAGGGGTACTTGGCGTGTTCAGATGCCTGTGACCCTACTGCATGTGGCTACTTCTTCTGTGATCCCTACGTCACCACAGGACATGGCATTAGCGTAGGGGTCAGAGGACGGAGCCATAGTGTGCGGTGGAGGACACAGGCATCTGACATTTACAGAAATGATGACCACTGAAGAGTCTTACGGAACGATGGAAGGGAACACAGGCTCCCAGAGAGATGAGAAAATCACCTCTGTTTTTGCAGAAGTACCATTGAGATTTTTTTTTTAGATACTTATATTATCTCTTCAAGTCCGCTTAAAGTGGTTGTAAAGTCTTTACATCCACTTTAACCTACAGGTAAGCCTATAATAAGGTTTACCGGTAGGTACCGTGCATATCTCCTAAACTTGCATAGTTTAGGAGATATGCACTGTAATAGCATGTGCCGACGTCATTGGCACATGCGCACTGAAGAAACGGACCGAGCGTGTATTGGAACCGGCGGCTCCCGCATGCATGCGCGAGAGTGACATCATGGCGGCTCCGGCCAATCACAGTGCCGGAGCCTGTTAACCCGTAAACGGCATGTCGGCGGTCACAGTGGTGTGCGGGGACCGCTGCAACAGCTTCGTTCTTAGGTAAGTATTCCATTATGCCTTTGTCCTGCAGTTTTTTTTTCTGGGGCTCTCCCTGGGTTTACAACCACTTACAATCACCTATACCTACAGGTAAGCCTATAATAAGGGTTACCTGTAGGTACCATGAATATCTCCTAAACTTGCACAGTTTAGGAGATATTCACTGCATGCGCTTGCGCTGACATCATCGGCGAATGCGCACTGAAGAAACGGTCCGCTTGGTGCCGTTTCTTTAGGACCGTGCCGGCGGCTCCCGTCATCGCGGCTCCGACCAATCACAGCACTGGAGGTGTGAACCCGGAAGTAACTCCGGTGGAAGATGTCGGCCCTGTACTTGGTGTGCCGACTCCGATTCAGGGCATCGTTCTAAGGTAAGTATTTCATAATGAGCTAGTATGCGATGCATACTAGTTCATTATGCCTTTCTCTTGCAAGTGTTTTTTTTTAAGGTTTACAGCCAATTTAAGTAAGACAACTCACTGATATTATTTTCATCTTAGCCAGCCTCTGGATGTTAATGCTTACACAGTAGGTTTCCTAACTTTCCGCCACCCAAAGCTTTAAATCTCAGGAGTTCAGCAGCTGTTAACTTTATGATTATATTTTTTTGCTTGCAGCTCAGAAATCACATCCTTTACTTGTTGGAGAATTACCAAACAGTGGTGATAATTGGAGAAACAGGATGTGGAAAAAGTACACAAATTCCCCAGGTACTTGCTTCATTATACAATGTTTGTGAATAAACTTTCAATTCCTATAATTACTTACTCTGTACAATGGAATTGCACAGAGCTGCCATGAATCTCCTCTTTTCGGGTCTGCCACTGGTGCTCCTGGCCCCTCCCCCCATCCAGTGCCTCTATGGGAAGCTGCTTTCCATGGGGCACCCGTGCATGCTCGCACCCAAGCCCCGCCGTTGCGTCCATTGACACAGACAGCTGGACTTGGCCCTGCCCCCCATTCCCTCGTCACTGGCTTAGATTGACAGCAGCGGGTGCCCCAGCAAAGCCGGCGAGACTCAAAAGTGAGGGGAGAGAAGAGGTGCAGATGTGCACGGCGTTGGATCAAATGAGGGCTCAGGTAAGTAAAAGGGGGGGGTGAGGGGGGATTCTCTCCTACATGTAGGTGGATTCATTCTCCGGCTCCCCGATTGCACGGGAGAGACCAGAGAAACACCTGCCCTCCCGCCGCCTGTAAAAGCAGTCAAGTGGCTAAACAGCCATTAAGATGGCTTTTACACTGTAGGGAATCGCAGTCTGAAAAAAAAGATATCTGGATGATACCTGTTGCTGCAGGCTTCATTCAGATATCTCCACTCAACATACATGACGTCATATGACCTCCACCCGGGGGAATTAGTTGACCACTTAAGGACCGGAAGGATTTTTCACACGTTAGGACCAGAGCACTTTTTGCGATTCGGCACTGCGTCGCTTTAACTGACAATTGCGCTTTTGTGTGACATTTTACTCAAACAAAATTTGCGTCCTTTTTTCCCACAAATAGAGCTTTCTTTTGGTGGTATTTGATCACCTCTGCATCATTTCTGATCACCTCTATAAACAATCAAAGCGACGATTTTGCAAAAAGAAACAATATTTCTTACTTTTTGCTAAAATACATATCCAAAAAAAATATAAAAAAACAAATTTATTTATCGCTTTTGGCTAATTTATATTCTTCCTCATATTTTTGGTAAAAAAAAAAATCGCAATCGGCGTTTATAGATTGGTTTGCACAAAAGTTGCCGCCTTTACAAACCATGAGAATTCATTTCTGGCGTTTTTTACAATTTTTTATTTATTTTTTTACTAGTAATGGCGACGATCTGCGATTTTTACCGGGACTGCAATATTGGGGAGGACATTTTTGAAATTTTTTGGGACCAATGACATTTTTACAGCAATCAGAAATGTAAATATCCACTGATTACTGTATAAATGTCATTGGCAGTGAAGGGGTTTACCGTGTTCTAACTGTGTGGGGGCTGGGCTGCCAGGGGCACCAGAGATCTAACTGATCCCGAGTACAGGGATCAGTAGATCTCTGACATGCCGACTAACAGAGCAGGGAACAGACATGTTTACATCAGCAGTTCCCCGTTCTGGCTCTATCACAGGCGATCGCGGCTCACCGGCAGACATCTAGTCCGCCCGACCCGTGGCCCTGCTCAGGGAGCGTGCGGCGGGCACGAGCGCGCGCTGCCGACAGCGTGCTCACCCCCTTGCGTCATGCCCGCGAGCGACGACTATAAGCGTTTATTCCCGAGACAGAGCCACACTGTCAGCGCTTATAGTCATTACACGGTCAGCAAGTGGTTAAAATGACCCAGGTGGTGCCCTTTGGTGCAGCTTTGAAGGGGAGAAAGGTTTAGATACATAGGCTGGTGGAAGAAAAGATTAGGATTCACATTGTTAGAAGCCGACCTCTTGTGACCAAATGTCTAGGCTTATATGTGTGTGGACAGCCCTAGAGCAAGCTTGAAGCAGTATTTTCTTTTACAAGTAAAGAAACATTTTAACCGCTTGCTGACCGCCTCATGTATAAGTTACGGTCACAGAGCCGCTCTCCTGTGCCAGATCATGTATCTAGCACATGATCCAGCACTTCTGAGTAGGGGACGCTCCGGCTGTGCTGTGATTAGTCACAGCACAAACTGATCAGTGGGTGCCGGCCAATGATTGACCGCCGGCATCCACTGATCGGTGAGGAGGACTACAGGACAGAGCTCTGTCAATGTAAACAATTTAATTTGGGTACAGTGTTGCATGACCGTGCAGTTGCAGAGGTAGGACAGAACACTGCGCTACACCACAGAAATGAGGACTAAGAACAATAGCAGCAACCAGAACAGTACTAACCATGTACCTAAATCTAGCAATGTTCTCCAAAAGCTGGTGTCCCGTTGTTTGACGAAACGTACGTCAGGGAAGACACGGTGACGTCACTGCCGTGAGTTTGTTATCGGAAGCCGACCGGCTTACTCTTTTCGGATGCCTGAATGTTTTCCATCCATGCCATTCATTGTGTACTATTGTGATGATTTCTGTTTGGTCACAGTGATTACCTGGTACCAACAGGGCCAATCACAACCCATCTGTACCGTGTGATTAGCTATGGCCAATCACAGCTAATCACAATAGTACACACTGAATTAATAGATTTAATTCAGAAAAGATGGTTGTTTATAAGCAATCATAGCGTGTTAAAAAAAAAAAGATCCTGATAACCTCCACTGGTCACAGTATGCAAAAAAGGAAAAAAAAATGAAATAAAAAAAAATGAAAAAAGTTTACAATTTTTTTTATTTTTTATATACTGTCACCAGTCAATGTCCCTGATCACCGCCACACCAGTTCTATGATGACGCTGTACTGCACTGGTGATAGAATGACAACTTACAAAAACTCTCCATTTCTCTTACTAGATACCTTGGACTGTCTACTTTCCAAAAAGGGGTCATTGGGGGTTATTTGTGCTGTCCTGGCATTTTTGGACCTGAAAAAATTAGGCTGTCAGTACATCAGGATTGGTTGATTTTCAGATATATACCATAGTTTGTGGACTCTAGAACTTTCCTACAGACTAAATAATAAACACTGATTTGGGTTATTTTTATCAAAGAAATGGAGCAGAATACATTTCGGCCTAAATATATGAAGAAGGATTATTCATCTGCAACATTTTTTAACAGAAACAACACCCCCCCCCCCCCCCCCCACACACACACACAATTTTCAGTCTTTTTTTAATTTATTTGCAAAAAATGAAAAACCCATTGGTGATTAAATACCTCCAAAGGAAAGTGGTATTTGTGTGTACAAAATGATAACATTTCATTTGGGTACAGTGTTGCATAACCGCGCAATTGGCATTGAAAGTGCGACAGTGCTGAAAGCTGAAAATTGGCCTGGGCAGGAAGGGGGTGAAAGTGCCTGTTGAAGTAAAATACATAAAATTGATAAAAAATTAATGTTCCAACAGTTTAATCTGTTTAATTAGAAACTATCCAACTATATATTAGGCTGCTTTCACACTGCTCAGTTGAAAAAATACATAAAAAATATATATGTGTTTTTGATAAGTTTCCGATTGCCTGGCTCCCATCAATGCATCTGTGAAACAAGGACATGAATGATGTGAAGGTATAATATACACTCACCGGCTACTTTATTAGGTACACCTGTTCAATCACATGGCAGCAACTCAATGCATTTAGGCATCTAGACGTGCTGAAGTTCAAACCGAGCATCAGAACCGGGAAGAAAGGGGATTTAAGTGACTTTGAATGTGGCATGATTATTGGTGCCAGGTGGGCTGGTCTGAGTATTTCAAAAACTGCTGATCTACTGGGATTCTCACACACAACCATCTCTCTGGTTTATAGAGAATGGTCAGGAAAAGAGAAAATATCCAGTATGCGGCAGTTGTGTGGACAAAAATGCCTTGTGGATGTCAGAGGAGAATGGGAAGACTGGTTTGAGATGATGGAAAAGCAACAGAAACTCAAATATCCACTCGTTACAACCAAGGTATTCAGAATACCATCTCTGAATGCACAACACATCAAACCTTGAAACAGATGGGCTACAGCAGAAGAAGACCACACTGGGTGCCATTCCTGTCAGCTAAGAACAGGAAACTGAGGCTACAATTCGCACAGGCTCACCAAAATTGTACAATAGAAGATTGGAAAAACGTTGCCTGGTCTGATGAGTCTCGATTTCAGCTGCAACATTCAGATGGTAGGGCCAGAATTTGGTGTAAACAACAGGAAAGCATGGATCCATCCTGCCTTGTATCAACGGTTCAGGCTGGTGGAGTAATGGTGTGGGGGATATTTTCTTAGTACCAATTGAGCATCTTTTAAACACCACGGTCTACCTGAGTATTGTTGATGACCATGTCCATCCCTTTATGATTACAGTGTACCCATCTTCTGATGGCTCCTTCCAGCAGGATAATGCACCATGTCACAAAGCTCCAATCATCTCACCACTGGACAATGAGATCTCTGTACTCCAATGGCCTCCACAGTCACCACATCTCATCCAATAGAGCCCCTTTGGGATGTGGGGGAACGGGAGATTTGCATCATGGATGAGCAGCCAACAAATTTGCAGCAACTGCGTGATGCTATCGTCACTACGGAGCAAAATCTCTGAGGAATGTTTCCCACACCTTGTTGAAGAATTAAGGCAGTTCTAAAGGCAAAAGGGGGTCCCACTCGGTACTTTCAAGGTTTTCCCTTACAAAGCATTGTGTAAATGGACAGTAATATATAATCACCTGAAATAAATAAAAAAGGTGCCAAAAACGCAACCACAATGTTTTGATGCATTTTATTCATTTCAATGGGGAGTTGCATTTTTGGTCTTGAAAAGCACACCGAAAATGCAGCATGTAGGACTTTTAGAAACAACTGATTGGTGTGAAGCGATCCCTAGGATTTAAAGGGATGGATTTTCCTTGCGCCTTTTTTTTTTTTAACCTAAAAACTGATCAGTGTGAAAGAGCCCTAAATCAGGAGAAAATATCTATAATTAAGCCCTAAACGCATCAGTAGCTGGTGCTGGCTGGAAGGATCCAGGCAGCACCGTAAACTTACCTGGCAGTGCAGCTCTTCCTGATAGACATGTTTGAAAAGGGTCAGACATTGCAGCCCTGGTGTTTACTACATGCATGGCAGGAACATCACACGAGAGCTACAGTCCACAGGAAAGGAATTGTAGCTTCCATCTGAAGCTTCTTACACAGGCAATGTGCTTTGCTTTTACTCCCTGTGTAAAATTAATCTTTTTTTTTTTTTCTCCTATATAGTACCTTGCAGAAGCTGGGTGGACAGCAGAAGGGAAAGTGGTTGGAGTAACACAACCCCGGAGGGTGGCTGCAGTTTCGGTAAGCCAGAAAAAAAAATGTATTCTTCTATTTAACCAAAGGTATTTTCCAAGTTTTGTATTGAATTTGTTATAAATTTTCTATTTCGTTTAGCAGTTTTCTATTGATACTCAAATAAGTATTCCAAATAAATATTCACAGATCTTTGTGAATGAATGACCATGATGTGTGGGTGGAGCCACGCATGTTCTTTCCAAATTGGGACAGCAGGTGTGGGGAGAAGATCCCCAACCGCTGTCACAATGAGGAAGGGGGGGATCGGCGAAAGGCTGCAGGAGTAGAAAGATATTACATGTTTCACCCTAAAAACGGGTGGAACATGGAACATGTTCCCAACGGTGAACGTATCCTTTATGGATGTGCATTTGTACATGTTTCATTGACGGTGTCACTTTAATAAAAATAGATCTGCTATCAGGTGTACAAAGAATGCATCCGGTGGTGACTGCACATAACTGCAGCAACTCTCATTCACATCTGCTACAGCTGAACCTAAATAACAATAGGGCAGCTCTTGAAAGTTTTGCAATATATAATGTATACAGTAACCAGTGTCTAAGCCCCGGTTCACACTGCTGCGATGCGGGAACCCTGCAAATCCACTACGGGATCCTGCATCGCACCCGACTCGCACGGCAGTTCACACTGCCATATGCGAACTGAGGGGAGTGTCAATACAATATTAATGACACCCCCTTTTCAGCTCGCATATCACAGTGCAAACTGACTGTTCAGGCATGGATCGGATTGCATAGATGTGAATATCCATGCGATCCGAATCTGGTGCCGGCGCAAGAAAGGGTCCTTTTGCGTTTTGAGTCCGAATGTGATGCGATTTCAGTCATACTGTCTGTATAGATGTGAAATGTGATTTGCACTGCAGTGCGGTGCGAATCACATGCGATATTGCAAAGTGCGCCTGTGTGAACCGGGGCTTAAAGTAAATCCACAAATCAATGTGCCTTCATCTTATTCCTCAATGTGTTCAAAGAAAGCATTCAAACTTTTTGTGCCGTTCACCACCACTATAGGAGAGGCACTTGCCCCAAAAGCTAACCTGGTAATTAAGCGCTTGCCCCCGCTCGCGTATACTGCGGCAGGGCAGCCGCTCTGTGCCAGATCATGTACCTAGTACGTGATCTGACACTTCCAGGTCTGGGGCACGCACTTGCCTCCGGCGACCCGCTCCTGCTGTGATTGGACACAGCGAGAGCCAGTCAGCGGGTCCGGCGGACTCGATGTCTGCCGGGACCAGCCAATTGTTCCCGAGAGAAGTAGAATGACGGTCTGCCGATGTAAACAAGATCGCCATTTTGTGGGAAGGGAAGGCAGTGATCCTGTTTCTGCTAAGCAGGAACATGGATCTCTGCCTTCCCACAGTTACAAGCACCTCACCCACAGCGATCAAGCACTCCCTAGGAACACATTTAATCCTTTGATTGCCCCCGATGTTAACCCCTTCCCTGCCAGTGTCATTAGTACAGCGACCATGTATATTTTTTCGCACTGATCATTGTAATAAACTCACTGGTCCCCAAAAAGTGTCAGGTGTCCAATTTTTCTGCCACAATGTCGCAGTCCCACTATAAGTCACTGATTGCCGCCATTACTAGTAAAAAAAAAAATAAACGAAAAAAATTAATATATTCTATAGTTTGTAGACACTATAACTTTTGCGCAAAACAATCAATATAAGCTTATTGTGATTCTTTTACCCAAAATATGTAGCAGAATATATAGCCTAAATTGATTTTTTTTTTATTGGATAGGTTTTGTTTTCAAAATTGTCTGTCTTTTTTTGTTTATAGCGCAAAAAATAAAAACCATGACGATTAAATACCACCAAAAGAAAGCTTTATATGTGGGGAAAAAAGGGACAAACATTTTATTTGGGTACAGCATTGCACGAGTGCGCAATTGTCAGCTAAAAAACGTAGTGCTATATAGCAAAAAATGGCCTGGTTATGAAGGGGGGTAAATCTTCCAGAGTTCAAGTGGTTAAAAGGTCATATAACAGCTTTATGGTGACATAGTCAGTGCAAGTTTCTCTTCTTATCCTGCAGTAAGCATAAACTCTCTATTCATGATGGCAACTGATCCATGAAATATCAATTAAAAGAAAAAAAAAAAAAGGGAAAACCAGGTATTACATAGCATTTAAAAACAGCAGTACAACCAAAAAGCCCAAAATTTCGACTGATCATATATATGAGAATGTCCTCTGCACTGCCACTCTCTATTCCCCGATGCCAAAAAAAACCAAACGCATGGCTGAGGATGTGAGTGAGGATTCCCATGCACACCACTGCACCTAGGGTTGCCACCTCATCCCTTTAAAACCGAACACATACTAATTACACAGGTTCTGTGGCTGATTAATGTGGTAATTAAACTCACTTGGGGCCTTATCTGCATTAAATTAGCCTCAGAACCTGTGTAATTCATATGTGTTCGGGTTTAAAGGGATGAGGTGGCAACCCTAACTGCACCACACATCCTCTTTTCTCTTCAGCTCTAGTATATTAGAGCCACAGTACAAAGACATGTCCTGCAGCCACCAATCACATTCAATGTGTGACTGGCGATAGATTGAGGAGAGAGCATGTTGCATGGTCTTCAGGAAGCATGCTTACCCACCCCTCATGTAAGGAGCTCTCTGAATTCTGTCTGCAGTGAAAACAGAAATCAAATTGCTGGACAGCTTAATGCTGCATAGCATTAGCTTGATTTACTGATTTCACCTGTGGCCAGCATTTCTTTGTAATAGAGACTGCAGTATGAAAAGTCAGATTATTTGGTAGCAAAGTTTCAGATCTAGATAGCCTAGTGATGCGAACCAAGCTTTCAGTTTTTAAAGCGGAGCTCCACCCAAAAGGGGAGGCTCTGATTTTGTTCGCAACCTCCCTTTCCACTCCCACATTTGGCACTTTTTGGGGGGGAGGGGGGGGCGGGTACCTAGTTTTGATAGGTACCCACTCCCACTTCCTGGTAAGATTGCCGCACAGCGATCAATGTCATTTCCGGCCCCTCCTCCTTTCCACCCGCTGCTTTGAGGTCCCAGAAGGAGGCGGGACCATTCAGAAAGTGCAACACAACTCACGCATGCTTTGTAGGAAACAGGCTGTAAAGCCGCAAGGCTTCACTTCCTGTTTCCCTTACTACAGATATCGATGCCTGAACCTAAACCAATTGACGAATCGGCTAGGGTGCCGACATTGCTGGATCCCTGGACAGGTAAGTGTCCTTATATTAAAAGTCAGCAGCTACAGTATTTGTAGCTATTGGCTGTTCGTTTTTTTTTTTTGGACATGTCATATTTCCTTGTTATTGGCTCATCTAAGAATGAATTCTAAGCCTGGTTACATTCATTCTGAACTGACCAAATGACCAAGTCCCTAAAGGTAATATTGCTTTCAATGGGGGTTGGTCAGATGTTACTAACTAGTCCTGTATAAACCACATCAAAAAATGAGTTACTCCTGTACCAGGGCAAGCAAGCACATGGTTTTATCATCTGTGCCAAGCAACAAAGACGGTGCACAGAAAAGGCATGCATAGCTAAGTATTCTTGTTCTAATATTTTCTAATATTATTACATTTGTTATCTTTATCTGTCATTTCTTAACCGCTTGCCGACCGTATAACTTACATATACGGTGGCATAGGGGCCTCCTTGCACTGGATCACATGCCTTGTACTTGATCCGCGCGCTCAGGCAGGGGGCGCGCATGTTCGCCCATGCTGTGATTTTTCACAGCACATACCGATCACCGGGTCCCGGCCAATGATTGACCAGTGCCACCCGGTGATCGGCTCTGAGCTTTGCCGAACACAGCTCTGTGAATGTAAACAAGACAGAGCTGTGTTCAGTGACAGGGGATCTTGTTGTGTGTTCATTCCTTGCTAAACACTAGATCCCTAGTTCCACAGTTTAAGCACACATTTAACTACTTGATCACCCTACATTTTAGCCTCTTCTTGTCCAGTGTCATTAGTACAGTGGATATTATTGGCACTGATCACTGTAACAATATCACTGATGATATCAGTGGCAGTTTCTTTCCCCCAGTGTCAGTCAGTGTCAGATGTCCTGCTGCATTATTGCTGCCCCGTTATATGTCACTGATCGCCGCAATTACTAGTATAAAAAAATAAATGAAAATCCCAGTATATATCCCATAGTTTGTAGACACTATAACTTTCACACAAACCAATCAATATACACTTTTTTTTTTTTTTTTTTTACCAAGGACATATAGCAGAATAAATTTTGGCCAACATTTATTGAGATTTGAATTTTTTAATACATTTTTTTTATGGCATATGTTTTATAGCAGAAAGTAAAAAATATTGTTTTGTTTTTTTGTTTCAAAATTGTCTGTCTATTTTTGTTTATATAATAAAAAAAAAGCTCTGTTTTTGTGTGATAAAAAAAAATATAAGTTTTGTTTGAGTACCACGTTGCATCACCGCACAATTGTCAATTAAAGTAGCAAATTGCTGAATAGCAAAAAATGGCCTTCTGGAGCTCAAATTGATACTAAAATCTCAGTTTTTCTTTTCATTTAAAAATAGCAAACATTTTATACTTACCTGCTCTTTGTAATGGTTTTGCACAGAGCAGCCCAGATCCTCCTCTTCTTGGGTCCCTCGCCAGCTCTCCTGGCCCGTCCCTCCTGCCAAGTGCCCTCACAGCAAGCAGCTTGCTGTGGGGGCACTCAGACATGGAGCTGCAGTTTGCCCCCACCCCCTCTCTTTTCCCCTCTCTTTTGATTGACAGCAGTGGGTGCCAATGGTGCAGCGCTGCCATCTCAGCCAATGAGGAGGGACGGTCCCAGGCAGCCGAGTCTCTCATGCAAAATCGCTGGATCGAGATGGGGCTCAGGTAAGTATTAGGGGGGCTAAGCGGGGCTGCTGCACACAGATTTTTTTTAATCTTAGCATAGAATGCATTACAATTAAAAAACTTTCTGACTTTACAACTTGAAGTGGTTGATTAAATGTTTTATACAGTTTGATTTTACCTACCAGTGTTTATGTGATCTCGCTTTGCACATCTCAAACAAAACATCAAAAACTAAAACTATCACGTAACCGTGATAAAACACAAAGTCCTTAAGAAATGTTGGAAACCAGTTGGTTCTTATAAGGACAAGAAACCACCTATATCTGAAGTATGTACTGGATGAACTTTCCCTTATGAATAAATACGACTAATTTCTCAATCCAACTCCAAATTCATGCAAATGATGATGCAGAGATCATTGCAAAAGTTGTGATTGTTCCTGAGTGTCTGTAAGTGTCTTGTGTTGTAACAGGTGGCAGGGCGGGTGGCAGAGGAGCGAGGAGCTTTGCTGGGACATGAAGTTGGCTACTGCATACGCTTTGATGACTGTACTGACCCTCAGGCTACACGTATCAAGGTGAGATCACAATTTACCATATCAGCCTTACAGCTCATAGCTCCTTGCATCACAGAGGTTATTCTTATTAATGTCTGTGCTCATCAACACAATGTTTAGTGATGCTCTATATGTGGTGAGTCCAGCATAGATTATAGTGTCAGCGATTGCTAAAACCTGCTAGAAGCATTGGCTCATAGCTGCATCATTATAATCTTACATCGGCTCTCAGCGTACATTATGGGCAGATACAGATAAATGTGTGTCCTATCCATTTAGTCATATCCGACTCTCAGTGATTCTATGGGACAGCCCTCTGGGTACCATGTCTCCTACGATTAAGAGCATTTTTCTATATCATTTTCTTGGCTTTTTTTATACGAGGTAGGTCTTTCCTCAACCCTCCCCACTGACTTGGAACCAGCAAACCGAATGTGATAACACACACAAATAGCTATTTTGTGCACACATACGAAGGACCATTTTAGACAGTAGTCTATTAACTTATCAGCATGTAGGAACTTAGATTGCACATTGGAGTGTGGGAGGAAACCAGACTACCTGGAGGAAACCCATGCAATCACAGGGAGAACATCCAAACTTCATGTATATTGGGGTATTGATTTACTAAAGGCAAATAGGCTATGCACTTTGCAAGTGTAATTGCACTTCTTTTCCCCAGAGCTTAGTAAATGTGGTTTAGCTCTGCTGGCTTTCATCATCCAATTGTGTGCAAGCAAAAATGCATTTTTTCCTTGCACCTGATTGGGTATTCTTTACAGAATCAAAAAAACAATAAACAAAAATTCCCAGCTCTCTTACCAGCCAGTCTGCAACAAACCGAATTGCCCTGTCTTACAGTTCATGTTAACAACAAGGGGTTTAGTTTGCACACATTTACAAATACAGTGGATATAAAAAGTCTACACACCCCTGTTAAAATGCCAGGCTTCTGTGATGTAAAAAAAATGAGACAAAGATAAATCATTTCAGTATGTTTTCCACCTTTAATGTGACCTGTAAAGACCTATAGAACTTGAAAAACAAACTGAAATCTTTTAGGGGGTGAAAGTAAAAATATAAAAATAAAATAATGTGGTTGCATAAGTGTGCACACCCTCTAACTGGGGATGTAGCTTTGTTCAGAATTAAGCAATCACATTCAAACTCAAGTTAAATTGGAGTCAGTACACACCTGCCATCATTCAAAGTGCCTCTGATTAACCCCAAATAAAGTTCAGCTGTTCTAGTAGGTCTTTCCTGACATTTTCTTAGTTGCATCCTACAGTAAAAGCCATTTTCTGTAGAGAGCTTCCAAAGCATCAGAGGGATCTCATTGTTAAAAGGTATCAGTCAGGAGAAAAAATTCCAAGGCATTAGATATACCATTTGACACAGTGAAGACAGTCATCATCAAGTGGAGAAAATATGGCACAACAGTGACATTATCAAGAACTGGACGTCCCTCTAAAATTGATGAAAAGACAATGAAAAAAATGGTCAGGGAGGATGCCAAGAGGCCCTACAGCAACATTAAAGGAGCTGCAGGAACATCTGGCAAGTACTGGCTGTGTGGTACATGTGACAACAAATCTCCCTTATTCTTTATATGTCTGGACTATGGGGTAGAGTGGCAAGACGGAAGCCTTTTCATATCAAGAAAAACATCCAAGTCTGGCTAAATTTTGCAAAAACACATCTGAAGTCTCCCAAAAGCATGTGGGAAAATGTATTCTGGTCTGATGAAACCAAGGTTGAACTTTTTGGCCATAATTCCATAAGATATGTTTGGCACAAAAACAACACTGCACTTCATCAAATGAACACCATACCCACAGTGAAGCATGGTGGTGGCAGCATCATGCTTTGTGGCTGTTCTGCTTCAGCTGGAACAGGGGCCTTAGTCAAGGTAGAGGGAATTATGAACAGTTCCAAATATCAGATAATATTGGCACAAAACCTTCAGGCTTCCACTAGAAAGCGGAACATGAACAGGAACTTCATCTTCCAGCATGACAATGACCCAAAGCATACATCCTAATCAACAAGGGAATGGCTTCACCAGAAGAAGATTAAAGTTTTGGAATGGCCCAGCCAGAGCCCAGACTGGAATCCAATTGTAAATCTGTGGGATGAGCTGAAGAGGGCTGTGCATAGGAGATGCCCTCACAATCTGACAGATTTGGAGTATTTTTGCAAAGAAGAGTGGGCAAATATTGCCAAGTCAAGATGTGCCATGCTGATAGACCATACCCCAAAAGACTGAGTGCCGTAATAAAATCAAAAGGTGCTTCAACAAAGTATTAGTTTAAGGGTGTGCACACTTATGCAACCATATTATTTTAGTTTTTTTATGTTTACTTCCCTCCTCCTAAAGGATTTGTTTGCTTTTCAACTGAGTTGTACAGTTTATAGGTCACATTAAACGTAGAAAAAAATCTGAAATGATTTATTTTTATCTCATTTTTTTACATCAAAGAAGCCTGACATTTTAGCAGGGGTGTGTAAACTTTTTATATCCACTGTACATGGGTAAGTGTAGTAGCCATGTCAAAGCACCCCAGTGTTCTGCAATCCTAACTATAGTTTTGAGAGTCTCCTGAGTTGACGCACATATATAATAATGGATGGGTTAAGGGTAGGTATGCCTGGAGGGAGCCCACCCTTCCTTAAAGTTACAGGGATGCACTGGACACCCGGCAATCCACAATGGCAGCGAATGTATTCTGTGCATCCCCTCTTTACAAAGTGAAGCTTCACCAAGCTCTGAAAAAATGAATGCAACTGCACTTGCAAAGTGTGCTGTGTGTTTGCCTTCAGTAAAACAACCTCATAGTGTCCTGACCAAAAATTGTACCAACTACCCCCGTGATGCAATATACAGTCAGGTCCATAAATATTGGGACATGGACACAATTCTAATCTTTTTGGCTCTATACACCACCACAATGGATTTGAAATGAAACTAACAAGATGTGCTTTAACTGCAGACTTTCAGCTTTAATTTGAGGGTATTTACATCCAAATCAGGTGAACGGTGTAGGAATTACAAGAGTTTATATATGTGCCTTCCACTTTTTAAGGGACCGAATGTAATGGGACAAATTAACAATCATAAATCAAACTTTCACTTTTTAATACTTGGTTGCAAATCCTTTGCAGTCAATTACAGCCTGAAGTCTGGAAATCATAGACATCACCAGACGCTGGGTTTCATCCCTGGTGATGCTCTGCCAGGCCTCTACTGCAACTGTCTTCAGTTCCTGCTTGTTCTTGGGACATTTTCCCTTCAGTTTTGTCTTCAGCAAGTGAAATGCATGCTCAATCGGATTCAGGTCAGGTGATTGACTTGGCCATTGCATAACATTCCACTTCTTTCCCTTAGCAAACTATTTGGTTGCTTTCGCAGTATGCTTCGGGTCATTGTCCATCTGCACTGTGAAGCGCCGTCCAATGAGTTCTGAAGCATTTGGCTGAATATGAGCAGATAATACTGCCCGAAACACTTCAGAATTCATCCTGCTGCTTTTGTCAGCAGTCACATCATCAATAAATACAAGAGAACCAGTTCCATTGGCAGCCATACATGTCCACGCCATGACACTACCACCACCATGCTTCAC
>BLSH010316829.1:150627-169646 GCA_018402905.1 Glandirana rugosa
GAATATGTGTAGAGTAGTAATCCTCGCCTGTACAAGGATCCTGAACTCAGGTCTAGACAGTTAGGGTTCTTATTAGTTATAGTTACTTACCGCTGTTACTACGGACCATTCCCTAGTATCGTGTGTCACCTCCTCGTTAAGAGTGTCTAGACGTGTTATCGGGGTCTTGACTACGTAGTTATATACTCATTATTTATTCCGACGTTTTGACACATTCGATGACCGTGAGGTTCACTTTTCCATTTAAGGTCTTAATTTTCTTTTGTTTCAAGTATTCCAATGGAGACGTAGTTCACAACGACTCCGGTGCTAGTCGGAGTTTAGAGGGGAAAAGAAGACTTGGACGTCCATCTGTCACATGTCATAACAGGTCCAAAGTTAGTCATTCTATTGTCTGTCATCCATCAGATGTGTCACCCCATTTTCCTGTTTCTCATGTCTGCAGGTTCAGAAGAAAAGGGGAGATTTGAGGCTGATCGTGGCCTCAGCAACACTTGATGCAGAGGTAACCTTATGAACTTTGTTTTCTTTTAATTCTGGAATTTACCTTTTCACTTGGAGTGCCAGTAGCTTACACAGTTTTGCAGCCTTATTTATTACTCATATATTGATGCATCAGTTCTGGGGCTATTGTGCAGATCTGTGAGAATTGCTCCTCCACTGTGTGCTATGATCCCTTACCAGGCATCATTGTCGCCATTCATTGATATTGATTATTCTTGGGATTGACAGATCTGGACTCAAGTCCTAGGAACATGTCCGCTCCTAATGATGTTTTCTTGAGTGGTTTGTTAGATCGTGCTTGAATTGCATTCTGTCACTGAGCCAACTGACACTCAGCAATAGAACTTACAATAACATTGGCTGTGCCTCAGATTGTTTCTCTCTTGGAGGGTTAAAGTATTACTAAAGGCAAAACCTTTTAGATTTAGAGTGGAGAGAGAGATTATAACGCTTGCCAGTTTTTTTTACAGTCTGTGCTCCTGTCATGGAGCTTCATCCTCTCTATTTGTCCTGTTTACCGTTATCATTGAAAGTGAAAGTAATAGAAAATCACGAATCTTGGGTTGTCCCCAGAAAAGTAATCGAGGAAAAATCTTCCAATGGGGACACTAGTTCTGGTGGCCCCCAATGAATTCCCTTAATTTCTCACTTTCTGTCTGTTTATGGGACAGGAAGTGAAGGGAAATCTCTGCAATGGGACACAGATGGCGAAAGAAAAAATGTGACCTGGGTTATAACCCTCCCTTAATTTATCGAAAATGAAAAAAAAAGTTTTGCCTATAGTTATAAGGTCGTAGGCAGAATCTTGAGCATCCATAATGTGTGGGTGTATCAGATGGCTGTATCCCTAGCTGCACACTGGTTCCACT
The DNA here is from genome assembly GCA_018402905.1 of Glandirana rugosa. Lineage (NCBI taxonomy): Eukaryota > Metazoa > Chordata > Amphibia > Anura > Ranidae > Glandirana > Glandirana rugosa. The sequence goes on from BLSH010316829.1 coordinate 152,001, forward strand.
GGCCGACCATTGTGCCTCTTCTGTATCTCAGTGACATAGTCATGATGTAGTGGCCAGCTGGTGGGACTATAAAAGCCTCAAATGCTAAAGCTTTTGTTGCTCTGCAAGAGCTTGAAGCCCAAAGGTCCTGGCAGCAGGATAGTTAATAATAGTTATTTACAGCTTTTTTTTATTTTTATTTTTTTATTAATATCTACGCTGTTGCTTTAAACATAGACTCATTGATCAAGCACTGTTTAGCATGAAGCTCGTAGAAGTTTCAAGAGTATCGTTGCATTGCGAGTATGTGTGGTTGCTTTCTTGGCAAACCGCTTATAAATAATATTAGATATTGTTGTTGTGACTCTGTAATGTTTACTAAAGAAAGGGGATGGTCGGCTTTCTTTGTCCTGGATATCACAGTAAATATCACCCCTCATATCACCCCTCTTACAGAAATTCAAGGCATTCTTCAATCAGAATGACACCAATGATCCCAACAGAGACACGTGTGCCATCCTCACAGTGGAAGGAAGGACGTTCCCTGTGGATATTTTCTATACTCAAAGGTCAGGATCATTTTTTCCTCCTTTCAATCACAAAGACTTCCCAGTCTATTGATTTGTATCATATGTTCCAATCTTCTCTCTATGTACAACTTCTTTTTCATCAGCCCTGTTCCAGATTACTTGAAGTCTACAGTACAGACGGTAATGAAGATCCATCAAAGTGACATGGATGGAGATATTCTTGCTTTCCTAACTGGCCAGGTATATTGCAGACCTCAAAAGGTGAAAAGATGATGCACCCTGAAAGTGACCAAGTTGCTAAACTTCATCTCTCAATAAAAGACCTCCCTGTAAAGTATAAATAAACAGATGTGCTATCCCTTTATATGATATAACTTCAGGCGTGATCAGTATGCATACAAATCTAGAGCATATGGAGCGATATATACACCATATAGAGTGATTCAGTCCAAATATTGCAACTCCAAGAAACGTAACATGAAAATGAATCAAGTGAACTGCAAGTGCCCCAATTTTCCAAAATAATTAATTTTCTGCTGCAAAAAATACAGCCTTAATCCACTTACCAGAGGTAGAGATCCCAAGTTATAGGCGGTCAACAGCGTTTGAGTATATAAATGGCCACCAGGTTACCCATGGCTCAAATTATCAATTCAGACCACCAGCTTTTCCACTATTTCCCATATATAGACAGCTAGCATGTATCTCATAGCAGAGATTTAAACACAACAACGTTATAGTAACTCTGCATGCAGCTCGGGCCAGTGTGCATGCATGATGAATTCAGCGCCAAATCCTGCCCCATGTGTTTCGCCCACATAGACGTCTTCAAGGAAATAGGAAGTTCTTCCTTCCTTGTAAAGTAGATGGTGAATACTTCCCTCTCTGCTGGCCTTACCATTGAATGTCACTCTAATGAGGAGAATTTGACATGTGAATTTTTTTTAGAACGAATGTTTCTGAGAGTGTTGATCTACTTTTCCTACACTGTGCTAGTTTGGTCCTCCAGCTGATACCTCTGTCACTACTGTTTCCTGTATTCTGGTTTCTTCAGGGTATTCAGTCAGTGACTTTACTGTATTAGAACAATGTTTGGTGGTGCAGGTAGTGGGAGAGTATTTACGATCTTCTTTAAACAGAGACTATTTATTCAGTGTTGGAGTTTAGTGACAGAGTTCCTTTGAAAAGAGCTTGAGAGGGGCAAAAAAATAATGCAGGTTTACAGTGCAGACACCTAGAAGTGGCTGCACAAAATTAAGCACCCTCCAAAATCTTTCTGTCATAGATTAATCTCAGGTTGTTCTCACAAGGAAAGCTGTGGCACTTCCTGAACCTTTCCCAGCTTTTGTAACATTCTGCACAATATTATTGGCCAATGAGACTGCCGACTGTAGTGTTGGTCCAGGAAAAGTATGTATGATGGGGTTTATCAGCAATCTCCGATGCTACCTGAAAATGTTGGCACTTTGCCCATTAGAAGGACCCAAGATTCATCCATGATAGGAGGATATGGGTATCTACTGCAGATCCCTGATCTTTATACCTGTAGCAGTACCCCCTCACCTTTCCTAACAGAATCTCTCTAAAGGAGAAGTTCACCTTTGATAAAAAAAAATAATAAATGCACATCTTTTTGCAGGTAAAATAATATGCATCTATTTTTTAGTTATTTTACCCTGCAGCCTGAAAAGCATTGCACCCATGATCAGATTGCGGGTGCAATTCCAGGAGCCTGCAGACTCTCAGTACACTGTCTGCCCATACCTCCAATATGGGCAGGCAGTTACTGAATAGCAGGAAGAATCAATGAACTACGAGAGTGCTCACCAATGCCCTCACAGTTCATTAAGAACTACAAGCCGCCGGCTGTGGTGGTCGACGGTACTTGTAGTTCATTTATTCACAGAACTCTGTGAATTAATGATGTGGGCGGAGGCCACGGCCGCACGGCCACGCTGTTTTTAAATTGTGATAGCGGGTGCAGAGAGAGGATCCCCTGCCCGCTGTCACATGAAGCAGGGGAGAGGAGGCAGGAGCTGGACAGTGTTGTATGTTCTACCCTAAATATGGGTGGAACATGTACCATGTTCCAAAGGTGAGCTTTAAGGGTACATGCACATGGTCGTGTTGAAAACACAGCAACTAGTATGCAGGATCTTGCTAGCAGAAGCTCCTTCATGAAAAATGCCCTGTACATTGTACACCTGTAGCATTTGAGCAGCGTTTACATATGTACAGCATAAATGGCCCTGTCACTAGGACGCAGCATGCTTTTTTAGGAAAGCTGCCTAGTGTCCTTTCATTGCTAGGATGCAGGCTGCTCCATTAGGATACATTAACACTGTATACATGTAAACATTGGCATAAGTGCTTACATGTGTACAGCATAAAATAAAACCTATACACAGCACTATACTTTTTTAATAGATCTGAATGCACAGCAAGTTTACTGATATTAATGCATCTCTGTGCATAGGTCTGAAGAAAACAATATACCTGCATTCAAACCCTTAAAAAAAAAGAAAGAAAAAAATAGTTTACTCATACAAATACTGTGTTTTTTGTGGCAATGTCCATAAACCCTAAAACAAGCCTGTGAGCCGGAAAACACTTCTTTCTGCACCTCTCTGAAACTTGTTTTACTTTGTTAGTGAAGGCTTAACTTTTTGACTCCAGGGCTAGAAAAAAATTAAGACAGTATGCTTCCACCATGGCAGGACCTTGTCCCAAATTCAAGGGAGTCAGCCTTTAGCAACCAGGTAAAACCAGGACCAGAGTGGTGATCCAGGAGATGCTTCTTTAGCTGTGCATGTTCTACTATAAGACTTTACTCTTAAAAGTTCAATATGTCTATCTCCTTTTAAAGACGTTCTCTGCTATGCCTACTTGCATTTAAACAGACCACAATGTAACCTCAGAAAATAAATATTCCTTTTCGGTGAAAAGTTTATGAGATCCCTGTGCTTGTAACATTAATACACATGGACCAATTAAATTAAAAAATAGGACCTATGTGCGACGACTCCTCCTCTTTAGCATTTTATAGCTAAGTACATAATGAGCCTGCAGTAACATGAATTACCTCTTTATGTGTCAGTCCTGATTATGCGATAATGGGGATCTGTGCAAAATACTAGTTACAAAGCTTACAGTGATATTAAAGCAGGATGGGTAGAGACAACAAGTTTTTTGGGTGTGGTTTAGGATCTCTGGTAATTTCATATGAACAGCTTCCCAGCTTTAAAAACTGAATTGCTGCACAATAAGATATGCCACTGGAAACCACTGAGAATTTTTTCTTTGTTTTTTTTGTTTTTTTTTTTTAATTCACAGAGCCTTTTGGGTGGAAGTTCCTTTTACAGAAACTGCTCATGCATACAAGGGGAACCAGTAGTTTAACTGCACTGTGCAGTTTGTTAAAATGCAAATGCCATGCCGTAGGTGTGTTTTGTCCCCCTTGCAGCCTGCCTGAAATAATCCATTGTGTATATTCCTACGTCCTACGGGTTGATTGCAGGACACAGCAGCCATTGGCATTTGTTCCAGCATTGCAGAAGCTTCCTTTTTTAAAAGCTGTGCAGTGTGTGCTTTCCGCCTGCGCCAGCAATGTTGAACTCAACCGCTGCTGAGATAGGTAGTGAAAGAGCACACACTGCTCTTGCACATCTTTTGAAACAGGAAGCATGCTCACTCTTCTGATTCTAGGGGCGAGCGCCAACAGCTGCGGTTTCCTTGAATTAAACAGAGTAGGTCAGAAACAACCTAGAGGTATTTTATCGGCATCTGATTATATTTTAATTCCAGGTGCACCAAATGGAAATTTTGGTACAGAAAATGCAGGATGCACTTGGCCAAAAACCGCAAATGACAGTATTAAAAAAATATACATATTTTTATAGCTAATTGTATTATATTCGACTTTTTAATAATATCATGAATTTAAATGAATATGAATTTATTGTCGGACATTATTGGAAAAGTTCAAGAAAAATGTATCCCTTTAAGTTCTAGATATGTCTTCACAATGGTCCGTTGCGCTTCCTTTGTAGTGTTAAAAATCTTGCTTGGTGCATTTTTGGTCAGTTAAAAAAAATGCACCAAAAATTCAGCTCCCTGTTGAAATGCATTGAAAATGCAGCAAGAATGCATCAATAGCTCACCCGTATGATGTTTTTGATTCTCATGACCTATTAAAAACACACCATAAGCACAGTTATACCAGGGCAAAATTGCATGTGTTTTCTGCGCCATTATCAGCACCTTTTTCTCTTTTATTGGCAAAATGGCAATAACATAGTGGCCAAAATTTTGGTGCATCTCTAATTTTAATAAACTGTACAGTACATTTACAACTACTATGGCCTATTGTCTGCATGGATAGTTTCTATAAAATGTGCACCTAGATTTTAAAGCGGATTTGAATTAAAAAAATGAAGATTTACTATAAGGAACATGTAGAGCAGGGGTCTGCACACTTTCTAAGCAAAGGACCAGATTACTGTCCTTCCGGCTTTAGGGGGGCCGGACTGTGACCAGTGGGAGTAGAAAATGCCCCAGTATCAATGCCCCTTCATTGGAGGAATAGTGCCCCATTGTTGAGATCAATAAAAATAGTGCTCCATTATTGGTTTCAGTTGGTGGAATATTGCCCCAAGGGCCAGATAAAGGCAAGTGAAGGACCACATCTGGCCCCAGGGCCACAGTTTGGAGACCACTGATCTAGAGATATCCATTGTTCTAAGCAGTACCCTGAAAAACCAACCTTTTGTCATCAATTCCGTAAAAATGTAAGTACTGTATACTCGTTGTGCACAATAGCTGTATATCTACGGTATGAGAGCATCTAAGGCACTACTGCTTCTGATTGCTAGTCTCATCAGATTTGGATTGATATTGAGGATTTGATTGATGTCGCTATCCTGCTACTGCTGGAGAGGAAGTTGTCTGAGGATCTGCAGTGCATGTATATCACTGCTTCTGCTTGATCCATTCTGTGGATCGCTGGGTAAGAGGCTGAAGGAGAGCTGATCTGTGTCTGCCATTTGTGATCAAAACCAGGAACTGCAAAGGCTTGTGTTATTTCCAAGCCAGCTTCTCAGTCCAGGAAATAGATGCTGACCCTGGATAATATTTGAGCAAAGATGGCTCTGTCCTTCCAGAAAAGCAGATAAAAGCATTTTCAAGGAGAGTACTGTGATCTCTTTGAGAGGTTATAAATGCTTATAAGAATTTCTTGGCATGGTCCTTGCGGTATTTCTGGGTGAAATGAAAATATACGTGGTAGATCTCTGCACAGTTTCTTATGTTCTGTTGCTTTAAAATGCTGATAATTTAGAAAACATCCTGTTGATCTGCCAAAAATCCAGTGAGCTAACTTCTTGTTTAAACAGGCAGCAGCATTTCCTCTTCTGCACTAAAATCCTATAAGCCGTGTTGCCAGCCCCAGTTTCTATTGTATATCTTCATCTCTTTTGTTCTCATTAACATTTGATGGTGTGTCAGCTCGGCATGTTTGCAGTAATGTTGTTTCTTCTCTCCCTTTGACAGGATGAGGTGGAAAGTGTGGTGTCCATGCTGGTGGAACAGGCCCGTACCCTTGCTCGTTCAGGCATGAAGAAACATCTCCGTGTTCTCCCCATGTATGCAGGACTTCCCACCGCTGAACAAATGAAAGTGTTTGAAAGGGTCTCTGCCAATGTCAGGAAGGTATGCTTAATTTTGTAAAACAGGATTCTAGGAGGATCCTAAAGTGTTTGTAAAGCCACCCTTTTTTTGGTTTGAAAAGGGCAGAGAAGGGTTAAACCCCCTTCAGGTTTTTTTTTTTTTTGCGGTCTGTGTCTTGCTGGGAAGATTGTCTCCACTTTCTGTCTTGGATATGCAACATAAGAGGAAATCTCGTCAAAATGTGGGGAATTTTCTTCTTAGCCAGTTGTTGTCACCAGAACATTTGTCATCATTGGATGAGTTACCCTCTCCTCTTGCTCTCATAGCAGCTCTAAAATTTAAAGTGACTCTTAAGGCTTAAGGTCTCGTTCTGGGAGAACGTCTTATGATGTCGTCCTACTCTCGCCGCACATGCAGCGATTAGTGGTGAGCTCAGTCCCTGGGATATGGCGCATCACCGATCTCGGTATAGAGCTGATGACGAGGCTCTTTACCCATGTGATGAGCTGCGTCCAATCAGAGCTGATCACTTGTAAACAAGGAAATGCCAGTTATCGGCATTCCTCTGCTCATGTTGGCAGCGTGTGAGAAGAGGAGAGCCGATCAGTAGCATTTCCCCACAGGGGAGACCTGCACAGATAATTAGAGCACTGATTATCAGTGCAGCCCCAAGAGTGCTGAGTGATGCCAGTCAGTCCTGCCTTTCAGTGCCCATCAGTGCTGCATATTAGTGCAGCCTCATCAGCGCACATCACAAACTAAGAAAACCTTTTTTCCCCCACAATTTTCAGTCTTTTTTTTAAATAATATGAAAATTAATAGCATAAAAAACCCAGTGGTGATTAAATACCACCAAAAGAACGCTTGATCTGTCTCAATAAAATAAGCATGGGGAGGCATTGACTGCTGTTGCTGTCAATCAAACCTAGTGTGGAGGAGGCGGGGCAGAACCAGGCTCTGTGTGTCTATAGATACGCAGAGCTTGGCTCAGGAGCAAGCCCACAGTGTCTGCCCCCCCTAGCAAGTGGCTTGCTAGGGGGGCAGACAGAAGAGGAGGAGTGGACAGTGCCAGCGGGGGGACACCAGAAGAAAAGGTGCATGGCTGCTCTGTGCAACACCATTGCACATAGCAGGTATCACATGCTTGTTATTTTCATTTAAAAAAATTAAAATATTTTAATAACAGTTTAGTGACAGCTGTCACAAGGGCAAAAGGAACAGTGCATCTCCCCAGTAAGGACACAAACTGCAACTTGGCAGAGAGCCCTAACCCTTCCCCCACTCTCTAAAACCAAAAAAAGACTTTACATACTCTTTAAAGGATAACTGTATCTCTATGCAAAGTATAGTTTCCTTTTTATTCATGTAATATTCTACTCCCTCCCCACGCAGATTCATAGTTACCTAAACCACTTCAGCTCCAGAAGGTTTTACCCACTTCCCAACTAGGCCATTTTTTGCGATACGGCACTGCGTTGCTTTAACTGACAGTTGCGCAGGCCTTGCACGTTGTACCCAAATAAAATTGATCTATATTTCCCACAAATGGAGATGTCTTTTGGTGGTATTTGATCACCTCTGCGGTTTTTATTTTTTGCGCTATAAACAAAAAAAAATCTGACAATTTTGAATAAAAAATATTTTTTACTTTCTGCTATAAAAAATATCCAATAAAAAAATTTAAAAAATCGAATTCATCAATTTAGGCCAATATGTATTCGGCTACATATTTTTAGTAAGAAAAATAACAATAATTGTATATTGATTGGTTTGCACAAAAGTTATATCGTCCAAAATCTATGGGATATATTTAGGGACTTTTTATTTTTTTTTGTTTTTACTAGTAATGGCGACGATCAGCGATTTTTGAAAAATAATATTTTTATTTTTTTCATAGGGACTGCGAGATTGTGATGGACAAATTGGGCACAAAGTGAAATTTTTTGGGGACCAGTGACACCAATTTTGTGATCAGTGCTAAAAACATGCACTGATCACTGTATTAATTACATTGGCAGGGAAGGGGTTAACGCCACACCAGGAGCAATCAAGGGGTTAAGTGTGTGCCTGGGAGGTTCTTTCTAACTGTGTGGGGGAATAGATACACTGGAGGAAAAGTGAGATTGTTTTTCAGCTCAGCTGAAACACACCAGCTCTCCTTGGCTCCCTGACAGATCAGCGGTTTGCCTTGTTTACAAAGGCACTCCGCTGCTCCGTCTCTCCACAGAACGATCAGCGGGTCACGGCGCCCATCACGGTTGCCAGACCCACTGATTGGCTTCTGCTGTGTTTCTCCAATCACAGCGGGAGCGGTGCGCGCCCCCTATACCGTGTGCACAAAATTACGTACAGGTGTGCAATAGAGCTGCACGATTAATCGTAATAAAATTGCGATCTCGATTCACCCCCCCTGCGATCTCCATCCTGCATTACCGCGATTTTCAGTGCAGTTAATGGAGACAGAGACGCGGACACTTGGTGATCAGACTTGCGGGCGACTCAGCGTGACTTGACTGTAAGTCGATGCAAGATTGCCTGAAGTCTCCCCAGGAACATTTTTCTAAGGCATCATTTACACTGTTGCTTGTAAACAGATGTTTAGAGGCATTTGGGCATTTTTTTCAGCTGCCCCTGAACTCTCCTCTGTTATCTTATCAGTACATTTACACAGGGTCGTTTAAGGTTGTTTCCAGGCAGTTGTGTTTAGAGGCTTTTTTTTGGAACGCAAAAAAATGGTTCAGATGCCAGTTCGGAGGCATTTGAAACGCCAAACAGCTTGTAAATGCCGCCGCCTAAACGCGGTAACTCGCATCTAGGACCGTTTCGTTTACAGGGGTTTCCATTTAAAAAAAAATAAATTAAAAAATGTTTTTTTTTTTCAAAAATGCTCCTAGACGCGAACGTGGCTAAACACGGCATGCAAAACGCGCGGCAAAAGGGGCGTTTTAGACGCCAGTTTCTAGATGTCAAAATAAAACGTTCAGGGGAGGTTGAAACAGCATCCCGTGTAAATGGAGCCTAAGTCGGAGTGGCTTGAGCCTCTTCTATCTTGGCAGACCAAGTCTGAGATCATTGCTGATAAAAGAAGCAAAGAGATACAATGTTTCAAAGGAATGAACTCAGAGTTCAGTTTAACCATTTAAAGACTAAATCTTTTCTGACATTTGTTGCTGACAAGTAAAAATCCAGTATTTTCGGCTAGAAAATTACTTAGAACCCTCAAACATTTTATATATATATATATATATATATATATATATATATTTAGCAGAGTCCCTAGAGAATAAAATGGCAGTTGCTGCAATAATTTTATGTCACACGGTGTTTGCGCAGCGCTCTTTCAAATGCGATATTTTGGCAAAAATTACACTTTCAAAAAAAAAACTGAACAGTGCTGTTATCCCATTTTTTGTATATGTAAGATGTTACGCCGCGAGAATCGTGATCTTTATTATAAGAAAAAATATCGTAATTCTCATTTTGGCTAGAATCGTGCAGCTCTAGTACGAGATTTTGCGCAGCTGGGCCGCCCTGCCGCAGTATATATGCGGTGCGCGGTCTAGAAGCGGTTACTATAAGTCTTTATGTGAGTCGCGCCTGCATACTTTCTCCTCATAGTCTTCTATAGAACCAACAAAAACACCACCCAAAAAAAAAAATACCTAGGTTGAGTTTTACACCTACATTAAAAAATGCATTGAAATCATGAGGGATATAGGTAAGCAGTTTCTACCAAAAAGGGAAGAATAGCTCCAATATTTGTCATGGTGGCCAATATCCGTGGGACAGAAAGTGATAGCAGATTCAAAATGATACCATTGTCAACAGAACAGGAATACTTGGCAACTCTTCCAGTGGGAGGCTGGTTCTGGTCATCTTCTCTCACTCCATGTTGTGTGTCTCTGTTGGGAACTGAATGGAAATCTGCTTTATTGGATACAGAAAGCAAAGAAAAATAAATCTGACGGTTGTAAACATTCCCTGCTCTATACAAAACTAAGAAAAAAGTTTTGGCTTTATATAAACTTTAAATCACCTAACAGCTTCCTATGTCTGCCTGGGAACTTTACTGGATACTGCATTGGCCATTACATGGAAGTCTCACTCATGTCTTTTTTAAGTCGTTGTAAAGGCTAAAGGTTCTTTACCTTATGGCATTCTCTAAATTCTTACTTGAGCCCAATCTCGGTCCAGCGCTGTTGCCCGGAGCCATAAACCAGGCAGAGACAGAAAATGCAGTTAAAATCACACCTTTAATGCAATAGCAAAAATAAGAACTGTTCAAGAACTTAGTCAAAAGCAGAAGCCACGGTTTAGAAGTCAGAGTGGGTAATCGGACGAGCCAGGATCAGGGAACCAGAAGTCAGCGTTGTCAGGAGCAGGAATTAGAAGAGAAGTCAGCCAGGCCAAGTCATAAATAGGAACACACTGGAGATGTTGACCATGCGAGGGCACGGAGTTAATGAGCAAAGCTGTTTAAAGTGGTTGTCAACCCCTATAATAAGGCTTACCTGTTGTTTTCCTGCATATCTCCTGTACCTGCACGGTTTAGAAGATATACAGTGTTCTGTCATTGCCGACATCATTCTGCACATGCACAGTGAAGAAACGGCCCGCTGTGCCATTTCTTCACTTCATTCGTGCCGTGACTGGCGGCTCCTGCACGCATGTGCGGGAGTGACATCACACGACTCTGGCCAGTAACAGCCCGAATCGTGGCCCCGGAAGCAAGAGGGGCTGAAGATGAACGCTGCCTGCACAGGGGACATCACAGGCTTCATTTGTAGGTAAGTGACACATAATGGGCTACTATGCGATGCATAGTAGCCCATTATGCATTTACTTTGCAGGGGAATATAGAGGAAGTAAACCCCATCAGGGTTTACTTCCTCTTTAAATAGCCCAAAGGGGCTGGCTTTAGGCTGGGCTAATGAGGAAGGGTAATGGTAACCAGTTGAGTCACTATGGAAACAATGAATGGCTAGTAATTAACCAACAGCTGAGCAGCCTCTGTGCACTGAATCAAAGAGCTGCTAGTAAATTGCAGGAGCCCAGCCCTGACAGCTGTGCCCAAGAACAGAGGTGCTGCTCTATCTCCCTCCTCACTGGACTAAGTGGGAGGCATTGGCTCCTGCAGCTGTCAATCAAATCCAGTGGTGGAGGGCGTGGCCAAGCCACACTGTGTGGTGTCAGTAGATGCACAGAGTGTGGCTTGGGAGTGAGCCTGCACGGGTACCAACCCCCCCCCCCCCCCAGCAAGCGGCTTGCTAGAGGTGTTACAGAAAGGTAGAAGGAACCAGGAGGCCAGTTGGTGACCCCAAAAGAGGAAGATCAGGGCTGCTCTGTGTAAAACTATTGCACAGAGCAGATAAGTATAATAGGCTTGGTATTTAAAAATAAAATCTTTAATATAACTTTCAGTTATATTTATTTTGGATAATGAAAGTGGAGAAATATGATTAACCCCCCTCCCCAAAGTGGCGGGATATACTCCATCCTCCATGGTAGTTAAGAACAACGGTGGTAAGGAAATCTCACCAAGACGTCTCCAAGAGAAATATGAAGCCACATCTGTTCGTTTTAGCCAAATGAGCTGTTTCTAAAAAAATGAAATATTGTTTGATAGTAGAGTACACCTAAACCCCTGTTTTGTTTTGGATAGACTGGGGAATACCTAAAATTCTTGTCAGTTTTTTTTTTTTTTTTTTGTTCCTTGGGGAGATTTCACTTCACAGACACAGCAGAAAGTGAAAGGAAACTTCTTCGAAGGAAGGCAAGTCCTCTCTTAGATGTCATGCGGACAAGTGTCCCTACTAGAAGATTTACCCTCTTCATATTCTGATAACTTAACATTTTGGATTTTGTTCACTGTTGATCCTGGTGACGGTGGTTATCGGGATTAACTGAGAGGGTAAATTTCCCCAGCAGGGACACTAAAAAAAAAAATTGTAAAAAAAAAAAACCCACATGGGGTTTTAACCTTTCCCTACTCTAAAAATATTGGTTTGGCTTTAGGCCCTTTTCACACTTGTGTGACCTGAAAGTTGCGCGATTTTAATGCGACTTGAAGCAATGCCTGTGTAATCTTGAGGTCTATGGACCTCAAGTCGCATCAAAAGCGCATCAAAGTTGGACCAAAGTAGTGCAGCGACTACTTTGAAGTCGGCACGACTTGAAGTCGTACAGATATGAATGGTTGTCATTGGAAATCGTGGGGAACAACTAGTCGTGCTACTTTGCATTCTAAAGTCGCAGGACAAGTCGCACAAGTGTGAAAGGGGCCTAAGTCGCACATATATGAATAGCTATCATTGGAAAACATGGGGAATGACTTGTCATGTGACTTTGATGTCCAAATGGGGCCTTAGGTACACTTTAAGTCCCTGTTCTTTACTAATTTTTCTTCTGCATATTTATCTTTTGATTGTTCTCTTTCTTGTTCTTAATCGTATTGCTTTCTCCCTTCAGGTAGTTGTTGCCACTAACATTGCAGAGACATCCATCACTATAAATGGAATCTCCTTCGTTATAGACTGCGGATTTGTCAAGTTACGAGCGTATGACCCTAAACGAGCGGTAGAATCTCTGGTCGTGGTTCCGGTGTCACAAGCCTCAGCTAATCAAAGAGCTGGCAGGGGTGGAAGAAACCGATCTGGCCAGTGTTATAGGCTCTATACAGGTGATACATTTTTGCAGTATGTTAAAGCGACATTAAAGCTTTTTTTTTTAATTATTAAAATAACAAACATGTTACACTTACATGCTCTGTGCAATCGTTTTGCACAGAGCAGCCCCGATACTCTTCTGGGGCCCTCTGCTGGCGCTCCAGGCTCCTCCTCTTTGGCAAGTACTCCTATGGTAAGCCATTTTTGACACAGCTTGCTCGGCACAGCTTTTGATTGACAGCAGTGGGAGCCAATGGCTCCCGCAGCTATCAATCTGCCCAGAAAGGAAAGGAGGTAGATAGCAGTGAATGCCACTGCTCTTGTGCACATTGCTGGGTCGGATTGGGTCCAGGTAAGAATAAGGGGGTGGGGGGTTTACAGCATAGAATACATTAAGGTGAAAAACTGGCTTTAGAACCGATTTGTGTCAGTGAAAAAGCTGCTAATGCGATTGTGGAAACTGCTGCTGTGTTAAGATATCAGAACATCCACTGCATTACCTTAAACCAGAGCTCCACCCAAAAGGGGAAGCTCGGCTTGTTTGCTTCCTCCTCCCCATCCGCTGCCACATTTGGCACCCTTCGGGGGAAGCGAATACCTGTCAAAACCAGGTATCCTCTCCCACTTCCTCGTAAGATCGCTGCAGTATTTGTAGCTGCTGACTATTAATTAATTAATTTTTTTTTTGTACAGGCTGGACCTCCTCTTTAAAGAATAACAATACTACTATACTTTTTGTACAGTTGTGCTTTAACCACTTCAGCCCCGGAAGGATTTACCCACTTCTTGACCAGGCCATTTTTTGCCATACGGTACTGCGTTGCTTTAACTGACAGTTGCGCAGTCGTGCGACACTACCCAAACAAAATTGACGTCCTTTTTTTTCCCACAAATAAAGCTTTCTTTGGTGGTATTTGATCACCTCTGCGGTTTTTATTTTTTTGCGCTATAAATAAAAACAGTGACAATTTTGAAAAAAAAATAATAATTTTTTTACATTTTGCAATAATACAGGTCCAAAAAAAATATAAAAAAACAAATGTATTCATCAGTTTAGGCCGATATATATTCTTCTACATATTTTTGGTAAAAAAAAAAATCGCAATAGGCGTATATTGATTGGTTTGTGCAAAAATTATCCTATTTACAAACCATGGGATAGATTTAGGGACTTTTATTTATTTATTTTTTTTACTGGTAATGGCGGTGATTTGCTCCTCCCCCTTGCAAGCTGCTTCCTATGGGGGCACTCATGCGTACCCGCTGCCTAGCCCAGCTCTGTGTGTCCCTAAGACACACAGAGCTTGGATTGGTCCCACCCCCTGCTCCCTCCTCACTTGCTGTGATTGGTAGTAGTGGGAGCCAATGACTCCCGCTCTTGTGTCTGAGGCAGTGAGGAAAGAGAGAGCTGAGCGAGCCTCTGCTCTTGTGCAAATCACTGGATCAAGAAAAGGCGCAGGTAAGTATAAGGGGGGGGGGGGTCTACTTGCAGAAGGTTTTTTACCTTAATGCATTAAAGGAGTTGTAAAGGCAGAAGGTTTTTTTTATCTTTATGCATTCTATGCATTAAGATAAAGCACCTTCTGTGTGTAGCAGCCACCCCAGCACCCCCTAATACTTATCTGAGCCCCATCTCTCTCCAGCAATGTCCATGAATTTCTAAGCCGCCCGGGACCCTCCTCCTGATTGGCTGAGACATAGCAGCAGCGCTATTGGCTCCCGCGGCTGTCAATCAATGTCAGTTAGCCAATCAGGGGAGGGCCAGGTCAGGGCTCTGTGTCTAAATGGATACACAGAGCTCTGACTCTGCTCGGGTGCCCCATAGAAAGCTGCTGGCTGAGGGGGCACTCTATAGGTGGGAGTGGCCAGGAGCAGCAAAGAGGGACCCGAGAAGAGGAGGATCTGGGCCGCTCAGTGCAAAACCAACTGCACAGAGGAGGTAAGTTATAACATGTTTGTTATTTAAAAAAAAAAAAAAATCACTTTTAAGATCATAAAAAAACTTTTGCCTTTTAGATCCACTTTAAATAAGCTCCTTAATTCAAGCATCTCCCCCAAAACCTACACTTACCTGTCTCTGATCTTCACTCTGCTGCATGTTGAGAGCCCTAATGCCTTCTCATGAAAAGTCTTCTAGATGGGCTGCACATGTACAGTGGAATGGAATCCTAAATTCATAGTCCCGATAGTGGACAGCCTTTTCTATAGAAATGAATGAGGATTCTACTGTGCATGTGCAGTCCAACAGTCTCACTCGTTCTGCTGCATTCTCAATCCACCAGGAAGAGACCTCTTTATAATGGCAGCAACAGGATGACTGACCTGAGAATGCTGGAGTCCTAGAGGTGTAAGCAACCAGTGGGATAGTCATACTGCCCACAATATTTGACAGCTGACTGTTCTTGTTCAAAAATGTTTTATCAAAAGTACGTAGTAGGTAGAACATTACACAAGAGTGAAAATGGTAAAATGATACAAGCGTGAAGATCATTTGTACATATTCATGGAAAAGGTGACTGATGATATGTTGAATACAATGGTACATACATTTTGGATGACATTGGTTCATCAAGAGGAATCATAAAATAAAAAAAAAAGGGGGGGGGGTGAGCACTACATATTATGTGGATAACCTAAAGATCCAATACATATGAAATTGCACGGAGTGTGGACAATGAATAAGAACCTATAGGGTAAACACATAAAGGCCTGAACCACACGGTCCTGATTAGAGTAAAAAAGAAAAGAGTAAGAAGGTCAAGAAAGGGAGCTGGAAAGAGGAGGAAGCCCAGTAGGCCAACAAAAGAGGAAGAAGGGGAGAGAGATCAGGGGAAAGGGGTCAGAAATGAGGGAGGCTATCTACTCTCCAGCTGGCCTGGGGACTATTCAAGTGTTATGGAGGGTTTGACAGCCGACTGTTCAGAATGGAATAATCACAGGGTGGTCATCGTGTAACAAACATTATTTTAAGTGTTATTTTAACTAAATGACAAAAGGTTTTAATATCCGCAGAATCTCGGCTCTCAAGCCTTTTGGATAATAGATCTGATACTTTATGACTTTTTCCTAATTTGTAAAAACACAAGCCTGCCTTGGAATTTTGTGAAAGCTATATTAATATAATGTATGCATAATAACGATTTAGATATTCCTTTTGGCGTGTTATTTCTCATTTCCAGTGATGTTTTTGGCTTACTGTACTCCATTATCCTCTCTGCATGTGTCCCCCCAGGCTTCTTTATAGAAATGTCTTGGGATAATACAGGATATAAAATCCCATTCATTGCAGTGCACTTGTTGTATCATGTTCCCGCACCCCTCTCACTCCAAGGTGTGTCATTTTACAGCTTTTAAATAGCTGATGTAATAAACCGAATTTCCCGCCTTTGCGTTTGAATTTTCAAATAATATTGCATTCGTTCATCCACTCAGTGTGTAGCTGTCTGAGGTTACGAGAAGATAATTACAATCAGGGTATAGTTGGCAGTACAGAGAGCAAACCTCCAACCCACCCACCACATAAAGAGTTACAGTGATCTCTCTTATTTACGCTAAGGATGCCAAAAGAACATACAGTACAAGAAGTAGGAGAGAGACATCTAATGTGCTTGGGTGATAATACACAGATCAGGAGTTAACTAAGGTTGAAAAAAGAATTGTGTCCTATGAAGTTTTGCAGCAGTTTTCCTCCAGAGGAAGATCATATAAAATATTTAAAATATGAATTTTAAAAATTGTTCTTCCCACTTCAGCTTCCTTTGCCTTGTCATAATTTACAAGGCCTACATGACCACCATTTACATGGTGGTCATGGATAAGCAGATATCATACTACCTGTCATTTGGTGCATGCAGAACATATTTTTGCTTTCATCTGCTCTATAGTAGTAGAAGCTCTGATAGAGATTTATATTTTTATGGCCAATTCACACTATATGCGGTGACCAATGTTTTACTGCATGGTAAAACGTCTGTCACTGCAGGGGTACAACAGAAACAACTGTTTACTATATATCCCATTCTCACTGCAATGCAGCCTAACGATGCGCTGTAGGGTGCTACGGTAAAATGCAGAAATACTGCATTTTAATGAAGCACACTGGGTGAAATCGCACTGCAATGTCAGGCAGCGAAGGACATCACACTGCCCAATATTGCAGTGAATAAAGTGCACGTTTTGTACACTTCAAATAAAGCTTGTACAAAAAAAATAAAATGGGAGCCGTGTGATGCACTGAATCCCGCACCACACTGCCCCCTAGTGCACCTGGAAACGCAGAGTGCCGGAGTGGTGAATCGCTCCTGCTGCTCTGCGATTTACTGGCTATATACAGGGAGTGCAGAATTATTAGGCAAGTTGTATTTTTGAGGAATAATTTTATTATTGAACAACAACCATGTTCTCAATGATTCCAAAAACTCATTAATATCAAATCTGAATATTTTTGGAAGTAGTTTTTAGTTTGTTTTTAGTTGTAGCTATTTTAGGAGGATATCTGTGTGTGCAGGTGACTATTACTGTGCATAATTATTAGGCAACTTAACAAAAAACAAATATATACCCATTTCAATTATTTATTTTCAGCAGTGAAACCAATATAACATCTCAAAATTCACAAATATACATTTCTGACATTCAAAAACAAAACAAAAACAAATCAGTGACCAATATAGCCACCTTTCTTTGCAAGGACACTCAAAAGCCTGCCATCCATGGATTCTGTCAGTGTTTTGATCTGTTCACCATCAACATTGCGTGCAGCAGCAACCACAGCCTCCCAGACACTGTTCAGAGAGGTGTACTGTTTT
>BLSH010316829.1:170129-195438 GCA_018402905.1 Glandirana rugosa
CGACGGTTCTACGGTGAACGGTGGTCAAAACGGTATAAAGTCGTACACACAGAACAAGTCACCACCAGCAAAATGGCAAAACTGGTGGCAAGTGGCATCTTGGCAGCTGTACGCTTGACTTTTCTCAGTTCACGGGCAGTTATTTTGCGCCTTGCTTTTTCCACACGCTTCTTGCGACCCTGTATTTTGAATGAAACGCTTGATTGTTCGATGATCACGCTTCAGAAGCTTGGCAATTTTAAGAGTGCTGCATCCCTCTGCAAGATATCTCACTATTTTTGACTTTTCGGAGCCTGTCAAGTCCTTCTTTTGACCCATTTTGCCAAAGGAAAGGAAGTTGCCTAATAATTATGCACACCTGATATAGGGTGTTGATGTCATTAAACCACACCCCTTCTCATTACTGAGATGCACATCACCTAATATGCTTAATTGGTAGTAGGCTTTCGAGCCTATACAGCTTGGAGTAAGACAACATGCATAAAGAGGATGATGTGGTCAAAATACTCATTTGCCTAATAATTCTGCACACAGTGTAGTGCAAACTCGCCCTTAATCTACCAAACCTATCACTTGGTTAAAGTGGATGTAAACCCTCATATACCCAGTGAAGTGAATAGCCTCAGATGATACACAGGGATTAAACAAATCTCCCTACATAAGTTGTGCATGCATATCTGATGCCTTCAGTGTTATATATTGTTTAGAAAGTGCACATCGTGTTAGAATTTTCACTTCCTCATTCTGCACTGTGAGAGAAGTCTTGGATTACACTGGGAGACAGCTGATTGGAGGAAAGGCACCCCACCCCTCCAGATAGGCAGAGACTTGTAGAGCAGCTCTCTGCTAATCTATATATAGCACCCACCCTGACACAAATTTCAGGCTGCTTTTATCTCGTGTGTCGGAGAACTTGTCAGAAATTATCATGCTGATAACAGAAGAACTGAGCAGGAGAAAGCAAAGGGGTTTTAGTGCTTTGAAGAGAGATAAGAAAACTTTGCAGATATATGTGCCCAGCTCAATTTCATGAATCAGCGACTTTACCTCCTCGCTGACCTGTTCTGGGAGGGCGTCTATTGATTGATGTCCTCCTAGAATCCCTGCCCCCCCTTTGCTCCCCCGGGCACCCATCGGGCGCGATCTGCGAGCTCTGTGTTTTTCGGACACTGCTGATCACAGATCAAGGTAAAGGGCCAATCACAGCGGCCCTTTACCATGTGATCAGCTGTGTTCAATCACAGCTGATCCCATGTAAACAAATGCCGGTTATTGGCACTTCCTTTCCTCAGCACTGTCACTGTGTGAGGAAAGGAAAGCCAATAACCGGTTATCCTGTGACCGCATATAGAGTGCATCCGGAAAGTATATACAGCGCTTCACCTTTTTCCACATTTTGTTTTGTACCAGCCTTTTTCCAAAATGGATTAAATTCATTATTTTCCTCAAAATTCTACAAACCATACCCCATAATGACAACGTGAAAGAAGTTTGTTTGAAATCTTTGCAAATTTATCATAAATAAAAAACGAAAATATCCCATGTATATAAGTGTTCACAGCCTTTGCTGAATACTTTGTTGAAGCACCTTTGGCACCAATTAAAGCCTTAAGAGTATGATGCTACAAGCATGACACACCTATTGTTGGGCAGTTTCTCCCTTTCTTCTTTGCAGGACCTCGCAAGCTGCATCAGGTTGGATGGGGAGCATGGGTGCACAGCCATTTTCTGATCTCTCCAGAGATATTCAGTCGGGTCCAAGTCTGGCCTCTTGATGGCAGGTCGTTGTCCTGTCGGAAGCTGAACCTTCGCCCCAGTCTGAGGTCCAGAGCGCTCTGGAGCAGGTTTTCATCAAAGATGTCTCTGTACTTTGCTGCATTCATCTTTCCCTCGATCCTGACTAGTCTCCCAGTACCTGATGCTGAAAAACATCCCCACAATATGAGGCTGCCGCCATCATGCTTCACTGGTATTAGGCAGGTGATGAGCGGTGCCTGGTTTCCTCCAGACATGACGCTTGCCATTCAGGCAAAAGAGTTTAATCTTTGTTTCATCAGACCAGAGAATTTTGTTTCTCATGGTCTGAGAGTTTTCAGGTGCTTTTTGGCAAACTACAGGCAGGCTGTCTTGTGCCTTTTACTGAGGAGTGGCTTTGTCTGGCTACTCTACAATACAGGCCTGATTTGTGGAGTGGGGCAGAGATGGTTGTTGTTCTGGAAGGTTCTCCTTTCTCCCCAGAGAAACGCTGGAGCTCTGTCAAAGTGACCATCAGGTTCTTGGTCACCTCCCTGACTAAGGCCCTTCTACCCCGATCACTCAGTTTGGCCGGGTGGCCCGCTCTAGGAAGAGTCCTGGTGGCTCCACACTTCTTCCATTTACCAATGATGGAGGCCACCATGCTTATTGGGACCTTCAATGCTGCAGAAATTTTCCTGTACCCTTCCCCAGATCTGTGCCTCAATACAATCCTGCCTTGGAGGTCTACAGACAATTCCTTGGACTTCATGGCTTGGTTTGTGCTCTGACATGCACTGCTAACTGTGGGACCTTCTATAGACAGGTGTGTGCCTTTCCGAATCATCTCCAATCAACTGAATTTACCACAGGTGGACTCCAATCAAGTTGTAGAAACATCTCAAGGATTTTCAGTGGACACAGGATACACCTGAGCTCAATTTTGAGTGTCATGGCAAAGGCTGTGAATTCTAATGTACATGTGATTGTTTTGTTTTTTATTTTTAATAAATTTGCAAAGATTTCAAACAAACTTCTTTCACGTTGTCCTTATTGGAGTATTTGTAGAATTTTGAGGAAAATAATAATTTTAATCCATTTTGGAATAAGGCTGTAACATAACAAAATGTGGAAAAAGTGAAGCACTGTGAATACTTTCCGGATGCACTGTATTTACAATGCTAATCAGGGCTCTGGTCTTCAGTGCTCATTAGTGTAGCCTTATCAGCGCACATCAGTGAAGAAGAAAAAATACTTATTTGCAGATGTTCTAACAAAAACGAAGAGAAAGGTTTTTATTTTTTTGTTTTTTCAAAAATATCATTTGTTTAGCAAAAAATAAAAACCCAGTGATTACTAAATACCACCAAAAGAAAGTTCTATCTGCCTAAAAAAAAAAATATAAAAATTTTATTTGGCTACAGTGTTGCATGACCACACAATTTTCATTTCAAGTGCTGCAGCTCTGAAAATTGGCCTGGGCAGGAACGGGGTGAGATAGGCAAGTGGTTAAAGTGGTATTAAACCCAAAAACAAACGCTTAATATATTGCAGCTTACTAATCCTTTGATGTGAGGGCAGCATTAGTTTTATTTTTTTTAGGCTTTTTCCCATGTTTTCACCTGACCTGGCCAGTAACACACATCCAGTATTAGAGTGCCTACACTCTGGATGAAGGAGCACAGAGACCCCTTTGGTCAGCAGCATCTTTAGTCTGGGGGGAGGGTATCGCTAGATGGATTAGGAGATATAGCTGCGCTAATAAATTTAAGTTCACGCTTTTTAAACCGTTACAGTTTTGGAAAACAAATACATCCACCACGTGTAAGAATTAGTGAGCTGCAATATAATAAATATTTGATTTTTGGTTTAATACCATTTAAAGCGATTCTAAAGGAATATTTTTTAAAATGGTTTTGCACAGAGCAGCCGTGATCCTCTTCTTCTCGGATCCCCGCAAGCGCTCTTGGCTCCTCCCCTCTGCCAAGTGCCACCATAGCAAGCCGCTCGCTATGGGGGCACTCATGTGCGCTTGCTCCGGAGCTGGCTGTGTGTCCATAGACAGAGAGAATGGCTCGGCCCGCTTCCTTCTCACTGTCTGTGATTGACAGCAGTGGGAGCCAATGGCTTCTGCTGCTGTGTTTGAGCAAATGAGGAGGAAGAGATCCAATAGAGCCGCTGCTCTCATGCACATTGCTGGAACGAGATTGGGCTCAGGTGAGTATAGGGGGTGCTGGGGGATGAGCTGCATGCAGAAGGTATTTTTTTTTTTTACCTGCATTTAGAGCCACTTATATATATATATATATATATATATTTTTTTTTTTTTTTTATCACAAACACTGCTGTTATCCAAGGCTTCAGCATATAATGTGCCCTATGTGGCTTTTGTATAAGTTTGTGACATAGTGGCTAGCAGGAGGAACCATAGCCCACAGTAGCTGATCCGACACATTGTCACATAGTTTTGCTGCTTGTAGTTCTGCAAGAAAGTAAAAAAGTCTCCCTGCCCACCAGATAGATTTGTGTCAACTTTTGAATTTATTTAAAGCTCGATTCACATCAATGCATTTTTCAGTGTTTTTTCACTGCTTTGTGCTGTGCTTTCTGTGTGTTTTTTTTTTACCGTGGTTTTACTGTGATTTGCGTTTTTTTTATTTTTAATTTTTTTATAATCTTTTATTTTATTTTTTGGGAAAATTTTGTTGCTAGGCATATTTAGAACGTGGAAAAATCGCAGTAAAACGCGGTAAAAACACAGCACTTGCGTTTTTCTTGCATGCCCATTGAAATCTATTACGTGCAAAATGCTGCTTTTTGCATGGAAAAAGTCCCCGTCCCTTTCCAAAAATGCATAGGCACAAAAAAGCAGTGATGCAAATGTGATGTTCCATAGGAACCCATGTTAAAAAAAATTCCCTGCATTTCTGCAAACTGCATAAAAAACACACACACACATGTGAATGGAGCCTAACAGAGCCATTATTGTGTTACAAGGATTTGAGAGAGCTGAGTGAGCAGAGAGATTACCTAATTAGTCTCCTGCTACTCCTTCATTTATCTACTCAGTACTGTTTGTTGCAGCCTATGACTGCAGCAAAGAAGGTGGTGTATTCTGCTTCACTGTGTTGCGTGGTTGGGCTTTGTAAATCTGAGAACTGAATGAACAGAAATACAATTCCTTTTGGCAAGTGTGTATATTTTTGTGTTTAATTGACTGGAATTTAGCTTTACCTGATTTTTTCTATTCTTTTTACACTTTCTGAATTTACTGAATGACTTTCTTTTTTTATGCTTCTCACAGAGGAGGATTTCCAAAAGCTTCCTCCTTCCACTGTCCCAGAAATGCAGAGAAGTAACCTGTCACCTGTGATCTTGCAGCTGAAAGCACTCGGCATAGACAATGTCCTGCGCTTCCATTTCATATCGGTGAGCCGTGAATATTATTGATGTTGATGCTTCTTAACCATTTGCAGCCTGCCAACTGTATGTTGTGGTGAACTTCCTGGTTTAGAGGCGCACATGCACCCCCCCTCCCCCCTGAGCTGTGCTGTGATTGGACACAGCACAAGTTTGTCAGCAGGCTACAGCCAGTGACTTTGGCTGTATACCTGCTGATCGGCTGTGGCCAATCACAGCACAGAGATCTGTGTGTTTCTAAACACAACACACAGATTCTGGCTGAATCTCTCCCTGCTATCAGTTACTGTTCAGGACTGAAAGAAAGGAGAGACTCCAGCCAGATCTATAAGTGAAAGCTGCACACATACACTTGTTGGGCACAAAGGGAACCCCTTGATTGCCCTCCTGATAATTCCAGTCACCCAGCCAGTTTCATTAGAACAGTGTATAGTATTATCACTGTATGTGTCACTAGAGCTGTCAGTGTCAGTCAGTCAGTGTCCCTACCAGTCAGTGTCAGTTATCGCCAGATTGCTCACCACACTCACAGTCACAATATAAGTCACTGATTACTATTATAGTGGCTGTACATATCAGGATCATGATCAGACCTACACTAGTGTCCCCAACAGTGACGGCTGGTGTTTTTTGTTTTTTTTTGACGGGAGGGTGGCAAACACCCAACCCCCCCCCCCCCCCGAGCGGCACCTCTCCCCCACTGTTTTATCGCTGCACTTACTCCATCTAGGCGGGTAGTGTGCAGCGGCTCCGTGTCCTCCATGGCAGCTTCCAGCATGCCTCCTAGGTGTCCAAGAGGATTGCCTGTGCTTTCAGCCAATCAAATGAAGGGTGCCAAATCCGTTATCTGATTGGTCGTGAGGAGGTCCTGAGTGGGCCGTGAGCATTCTCTGTGCGCTCACAGCCCACTCTATTCTGAAGCTTATTAGAGCCTCCGGCTCTAATAGTGTTTTTCGAAAAAACACTCCTGCCCACCACCGCAATTGTAATTCATGCATCCCGGCGTCCTGAAAAGGGGCAGGGTGCATGGATAGGGGAGGCGGCGTTCCTGTGCCCATAATGGACGGGCCCCGCCCCTTGTCCCCAAAAAACGCAGTTTGGTTTTTACCAAAGACATGTAGCAGAATACAATTTGGCTTAAATTTATGAAGAAATTTGATTTGATGGGTATGTTTTGTAGCGGAAAGAAGAACATGTTTTTTTTTTTTCAAAATTTTCAATATTTTTTACTTTATATAATAAGAAATAAAAAACCCAGTGGTGATCAAATACCACCAAATGAAAGCTCTATTCATGTGAAAAAATTATATATTATTATAAATATAAATTTAATTGTGGTACAATGTTGCATGACCTTGCAATTACCAGGTAAAATAGCACAGTGCTGAATAGCAAAAAATTTATTGGTGATGAAGGGAGTAAAACCTTCCGGAGGTCAAGTCAAATCTCCAACTAACATATCAATCCAAATAACACACTCACCCCAAAAATTAGCCAGAGAGGAAAAAAAAGAAAAAAACAAAAAAAATGGGCAAGTGATTAATAGGGGAGACATTGAATAAGGATCATTTGTCATTCCCTATCTAGGAATCTCACAGTTTAGGCCTTGATTATTTTAAATTGAACCAAAACGATGTCTTTGCTCAAATCCAAATGTCTTGCATAAAACAAACATGTTATACTTACCTCCTCTATGCAGTTGCTTTGCACAGAGCAGCCTGGATCCTCTTCTTCTCGAGTCCCTTTTCGCTGCTCCTGGCCCGTCCCACCTCTTTAGTGCCCCCACAGCCAGCAATTTGCCATTTGGCCCCGTCCCCTCTCTCTCCTGAATGGCTAACTGACTTTGACAGCCGCGGGATGCCCCGGGCGGCCGAGTCACTCGTGGGCCATCGCTGGACAGAAATGGGGCTCAGGTAAGTATTAGGGAGTGCTGGGAGGCTGCTACACACAGTAGGATTTTTATCTTAATGCATAGAATGCATTAAGATAAAAACCTTCTGCCTTTACAACTCCTTTATCTATAATTGATAGCGTTTTGTTCCAGGAACCGTGCACCTCTCAGTGATAAGTGTCATCCCAGGGTATGGAGGGGGAGGGTGTGTGTTACTTCACCTGTTTTACCCCTTTTTTTCCTTTATTGGTAACTAGAACACATGTGGCCCCCTGATGCACACCGACCTTAGTTGCTAGGACGCAGATGGTGCTTGCACCATAACAACTAATGACTGTACTGCTGGCATCCTAACGTTTTAAGGATTCTGGGCAGCTGGGGCTGCCTGCCAACTTGCAACCAAATTCGCTAGCTGGCAGGGGCTGCCTAGGTTCCAGCAACAGGGTGGAACAAGGGAACTGGGTGGGGAGCCCTGTACTGACATGCGCCATCTCCCAAACATGCTCACTGAGCAATGGGCAGTGTCAGTTGAACTTAATGTTAAGTTGGCCGTACATGGATCAGTTGTTTTTGGTCAGCCAGCGGGCTGATAAAAAAAAAAACTATGAATTGGATTCCCCCATCCTCAGATCCCCTGCTGAACCCGGCAGTACTTTGATCCATCTTTGACTAGCTATGGTAACCTCTATAAATTGGGCTTCTATCGGGAGGAGCACAGAAGCTGGAAAACAAGAAATAAAGAAGGTATTTTCTTGACACTTCAATAATGTTTCATTGGAGAGGCTAATACGGGTATTAAAACATAAATGTATGGACCGGTATTTAATTTTTTATTGCTCATAATTTTTTTTTTTAACACAAGGGACTTATTTAACCATGTACACACTGCTGTATACCCTTGCATACTTCTAATAAAACTATATATGCAGTTGACCAGTTCAAAGATGTATTGAAGCATATGTGAACCAAAAATCAGTTTTTGGCAAAAAGTTTGTTATTAATATGTACAGGTGCATAGCAGTGTGAAAAGGGTTAATTGGAAATGTTTTAAGCGTTAACATGGTGTCATACCCTCCTAGCAAAACATGTTATATGTGCAAGCTTTTTGGATTTGAATACAAAAGTTTTTGGGTCCTTCTCCCACCGAACACTAATGTAAGAGAACCTTTTCTATTGGTTTCCAGTATAGGGGAGGACTACACTGACCACCGTAGTAAAGGGGCACTACAATTTTATCTGTCTGCCTTTCATTTCTGGCTATTGTTGTTCAATTCATTTCCTGATCACTCCTAAAATATTTCCATCTTATAGAGCAGGGGATTGTTAAAAAAAAAACATACATTAGGTACACCCAATCCTTAGACCTCATGCACACTGCTGCATCTAAACGGATGTTTAGAGGCATTTGGGCGGTTTTTTCCAGCTGCCCTTGAACTCCTCTAATCAGTACATGTACACAGGGTCGTTTAAGGTAATTTCCAGGCAGTTGAGTTTTGAGGCTTTTTTTGAAAAGCAAAAAAATGCGTTCAGACGGAAGTTCAGAGGCATTTGAAACGCAAAATGGCTGTAATGGCTTGTAAACATGCCTAACTCGCATTTAGCAGCGTTTCGTTTAGAGGCGTTTGTCATTTAAAAAAAAAACGCTTCTAGACACAAACGCAGCTAAATGCCGCATGTAAAACGCAGCTAAACGGCCTTTTTAAGCATCGGTTTCTAGCTGTCAAAAAAATTATTCAGGGAAGGCTGATTAAGCGCCCCATGTACATTAGTCTTTATTCTTTTATTTGTTGTTATATCTACAATTTGTAGATCATGAGACCATGTATTGTGAGTTGTAGATCTAAAAACTTTTAGCAGGGTTTTCTAAGAAATGAAAATGATGTCAAGGTTCCCCCATGGTAAAAAGGTTCAGAAATGAAAAGGCCCAAATTGGTAATATTAGAGACTATTTTTGTACCACCAGATGGCACTGCAAAACACAATAACTGGATGGTATAACCATACTTTTGTTTAGTTAGACAAGTGTGTGACATGGGGGGAGGGGGGGGGGGCAGTGTTGCCAACCTCCTGCAGCTTTTTTTACTGGCAAAACATGAAATCTTTACTGGCTGAGCACATTTTTTACTGGCAGATTGAAACATAACAGAATTCCTATTAAAAACTAAGACAATTGATAGTTAAACACAACATGGAAACACTGACAATACCCATATCAAGTAATTTGCTTGGTTTACACTAAAAAAATAGCCACAGCATGACAAATTATCAGACCCTGATATTTATAAACAGTTGTAAAAATCACTGATTTTTACAAACTGTCAGTAAATTTACTGACGGTTGGCAACCCTGGGGGGGGCAGCTCCTGAGCTCCTGTTCTACTCCACATACATTGAGGAGGGGACCCTCAGCCTAGCATGGCTAAATATAGTTATTTTGGACAAATAGTGGCATTGAGCCTTTGTGGCCTTATTCATCCCTGGTGGACAAGTGACAGTAAGATGTTTCTGTATATATTTCTGGCCTTACACATACTGTATATAGGTAAACGGAAGAAAAATCTAACAGATTCCTCCATCAATGCTACACAGAGCAGATATATGAATCTCCCACCAGCTGCCAAAATACACAAACAGTGTCTGCATATGATGGACTTCTTTGATTTTTGGAAGGGCCACTTACTAGGTTGATTTCAGCTAGTTCAGCAGGAAATTTGCGCTCTCAGACTAAATGCACTATTAATCCTTGTAGGCTTTAAAAGTTCTTTACCATACAAGCTGAAGACTTTATAACCCTGCCAACTGTGGCCGAATCCTGAGCTGTTCTGCTTTAATGAAGCGCAACAGTGCCTGATAGTGTTGAAGTTTGCTGCTCTGTCCTGCCCTCACACATTTCCATTTGGCCCATCACTATGAGGGTTTGCCTCACTGACCTGTTGGAACAGACTTCAACACTACCAAGAAGCACTGGAGTGTTTCCTGTCAGAACAGTACAGGATTGGGCTGTAGCTGCAAGGTTTTGGATGGTAGTACAAGGCAGAATTCGGCCATAGCTTCAGGGTTTTGAATGGTACTACAAGGCAGAGTTTGGCCATAGCTTCAGTGTTTTGGATGGTACTACAAAGCAAGAATCGGCCATAGCTTTTGGGTTTTGGATGGTACTACAAGACAAGATTCAGCCATAGCTTCAGGGTTTTGCATGGTACTACAAGGCCAGATTCGGCCATAGTTTCAGGGTTTTGGATGGTACTACAAGGCAAGATTCGGCCATAGCTTCAGGGTTTTGGGTGGTACTACAAGGCAAGATTCGGCCATAGCTTTAGGGTTTTGGATGGTATTACAAGGCAAGATTCGGCCATAGCTTTTGGGTTTTGGATGGTCCTACATGGCCAGATTCGGCCATAGCTTCAGGGTTATGGATGGTACTACAACGCCAGATTCGGCCATAGCTTCAGGGTTATGGATGGTACTACAAGGTCAGATTCGACCATAACTTCAGGGTTTTGGATGGTGCTACAAGGCAAGATTCAGCCATAGCGTCAGGGTTTTGGATGGTACTACAAGGCCAGATTCGGCCATAGTTTCAGGGTTTTGGATGGTACTACAAGGCATGATTCGGCCATAGCTTTAGGGTTTTGAATGGTACTACAAAGCAGAATTCGGCCATAGCTTCAGGGTTTTGGATGGTACTACAAGGCAAGATTCGGCCATAGCTTTAGGGTTTTGCATGGTACTATAAGGCAAGATTCAGCCATAGCTTCAGGGTTTTAGATGGTACTACAAGGCTAGATTCAGCCATAGTTTCAGGGTTTTGGATGGTACTACAAGGCAAGATTTGGCCATAACGTCAGGGTTTTGGATGGTACTACAAGGCAAGATTGGGCCATAACTTCAGGGTTTTGGATGGTACTACAAGGCAAGATTCGGCAATAGCTTCAGTGTTTTGGGTGGTACTACAAGGCAAGATTCGGCCATAGCTTCAGGGTTTTGGATAGTGCTTCAAAGCAACATTCGGCCATAGCTTCAGGGTTTTGGATAGTGCTTCAAGGCAAGATTCGGCCATAGCTTTAGGGTTTTGGATGGTATTACAAGGCAAGATTCGGCCATAGCTTTTGGGTTTTGGATGGTCTTACATGGCCAGATTCGGCCATAGCTTCAGGGTTATGGATGGTATTACAAGGCCAGATTCGGCAATAGCTTCAGGGTTTTGCATGGTATTACAAGGCAAGATTCAGCCATAGCTTCAGGGTTTTGGATGGTACTTCAAGGCCAGATTCGGCCATAGTTTCAGGGTTTTGGATGGTATTACAAGGCAAGATTCGGCCATAGTTTCAGGGTTTTGGATGGTACTACAAGGCAAGATTCGGCCATAGCTTTAGGGTTTTGGATGGTATTACAAGGCAAGATTTGGCCATAGCTTCAGGGTTTTGGATGGTATTACAAAGCTAGATTCAGCCATAACTTCAGGGTTTTGGATGGTGCTAAAAGGCAAAATTCGGCCATAGCTTCAGGGTTTTGGATGGTACTACAAGGCAAGATTCGGCCATATCTTTAGGGTTTTGGATGGTACTGCAGGCACCTATATGTGAGGCAGCTGCTCTTAAAGCAGAACTAAACTCTGCCTTATTACGTCCTCTCCAGTAATGCGACAAGCTTCCTTGCTGGCTTTGACACCTCCCTGTCTTTTTTTTTTTCAGGGTTTTGGTTTCGACCATCTTAATTGGCTGTCATGAGGTGACTTAACTGCCACGCACGAGAATTAAACAGGCCACAGATGATTACATTTTCTATCCTTCCACCACAAGAAAAAGGAAAGAAAATTGCTCATTCTTTGCCTTTGTCGATTATTACAATAGCGCTGTGGAAGTCATTGCCCCTATCAACATGGACTGTGTTGATAGGGGCAATGACTCCCACAGCGCCATTGTGTTCTGCAGGCAGGGGGGCGCGGGAAGCATTCCTTGCAGAACACAATGATTACTGCTAGTGGCTATAGCCAATGGCAGTAATTGTATGTAAAAATTCCAACAGGCTAGTTGTACCCAAGACGATCGCTGGCTTGACTTTGATACAATCAGCCTGCCCATAGATGGATCAAATCTCTCCTCTTCCCGGCTGAATTTCAATTCATTTATAGTCAACTTTAACTTATCTCAGCACCTGGCAGATGCTGGCATTGTACACTGAGCTAAGCATGCACATCCAATAAAAAAGATTGTGAGGAGGAAGGTAAGAAGCCTTTGCTCCAGAAGAGACACTAGTATGTCTCATCTGTAATAAAAAAAACATGCTTGCATTTTTTTTTGGGCCAAATATATACTTTAATAAAAAAAGAGAGGATTGTTTGTCACTGCTAGAGAACCCTGATACCCTAAACTCTTCCTTATTTGGCTTCTACAACTGTGATAAGTATTGTGTATACTGAGATTGTGGGGCAGTTTGTGCTTAATCCTATGCTTATGTGTTTGTCATTTTGTATTTACACAGCCACCTCCTGCACAGTCAATGGTTCAAGCTCTGGAGCTGCTGTATGCATTAGGAGGTACAGAACTCAGTGTCTTTATCAGATGTCTTTGAATTTTTTCATCTGTCTAAATGGTCTGGTGAACCTAAATTACAATCCAAATTGTATAACATGCTAAATAAGTAATCTTCTGTTAAATACAAGCATTTCATGAACTGAAAATAACACACCTTGGTACTGTACAAAATATATTTTATTAGACTGCATTCACACCTCAGCGTTTTGAATCGTGGGCAGATTTGCCACAATTCTGCCCGTGATTTCAAAGCTCCCAGATGTAAATGACAAATCACAGAACGCACATTTGAGATGCCATTCACTTGAATGGCACCTAAAATCACTGTGCAGTTCTTCCGTGATTGTTGTGCGATAAATCGTGCTGCAATCGCAGCAAGCCGCATCGCGAGGCATGTCGCATGAAAGTAGCTCCTGAACTTTTTTGAAGCGACAAGCCTCACGCGATGCAGTTTGTCCTGCGTATAAATCAAACTGCAGTCGTGGCAGAACTGCACTGCGATTTTAGGTGCCATTTAAATGAATGGTATCTCAAATGTGCATTCTGCGAATTGTCATTGATATCTGGGCACTTTGAAATCGCAGTCACGGCAAATCTGCCCACGATACAAAACTTTGAGTTGTGGATAAAGTCTTAGGCCCCTTTCACACGGGCTTTGCGATCAGGTCTGCCTGTCAGTTTTTCAGGGGGACCTGATTGGACACTCCATTCACTCCTATGGTGCAGTGGATGTCAGTGGTGACATGTCCGCTGACACCCGCTGCTATCCGATCCGATGTTCGCGAAATCCAGATGGATGGAGACCCTATTTTCTATCAGATCGGATGAAAACGGACAGGCGGTCTGTTTTCATCCGATCTCCCCATAGAGGAGAGGGGGGCTCTGACAGGTCCGCCTCTGCACAGTGAGCAGAGACCTGTCATCCGCCTGCTCAGTGGGGATCAGAAGAGTCTGCTGGGCGTATCGCCTGTGTGAAAGGACCGTTACAGCTGAAATTCATACATAGTAACTTTTTTTTTTTTGGCAAAGTATTTGTCATTCTGTTTTATACAGCTCTGGCACACTACACAACCAGGAAGATCACTATTCTCCATCTGATTCAGCTTTGATGGGTTACATCACAGCTAATTGGACTTGGGCGATGATGGTGATGGTCTATTGAGTAGACTGGAGTCAGAGAGGTAACATCTAAAACTGCATTGCAAAACAAGGAAATGTATGTTAATGACCTGTCTGGGCATATAGCAAAGGTTTGCACATCACAACAAAATTACAAATCCTTGTTGGCTGTGCACTTTAACGTGGTCTACCTGTTTGCTTGGAGCTCACCTGACGTGAACAGAATAGGAGCTGATTTACTAAAACTGGAGAGTGCAAAATCTTGTGCAGCTGTGCATGGTAGCCAATCGGCTTCTAATTTCAGCTTGTTCAATTAAGCTTTGACTATAAGGCTGGGTTTACACTAGTCCGATTCTTGGACCGACATTAGGAGCACAAGTCGCATTACGTCACAAAAACAATGATTCCCTATGAGAGCCGTCTTAGCTGGTCCGACTTGTGTTTTTCAAAGTCGGACCGACTTTGAAAATGTTTCCTGTACTACTTTTGTCCGACTTTGATCCTACTTTAGCCTATTGAAAGGCATTGAATTCGGATCATTGTCTTCACTGATCCGACTTTGGCTTGCGACTTGTGCTCTGGGGATCTTGAAGGGGAAGTCACGCCAAATTATAAAAAAAAATAGAGTGGGGGTCCCCCCAAAACATATACCAGACCCTTATCTGAGCACACAGCCCAGCAGGCCAGGAAAGAGTGTGGGAATTAGTGAGCGCCCCCCTCTCCTGGACCACCCCCACCCCAAAGCTCCTTGTCCCCATGTTGATGAGGACAAGGGCATCTTCCCGACAACCCTTGCTGTTGGTTGTCGAGGTCTGCGGGCAGGGACTTATCGGAATCTGGAAGCCTCCTTTAACAAGGGGGCCCCCAGATCCCGGCCCCCCACCCTATGTGAATGAGTATGGGGTACATTGTACCCCTACTTATTCACCTGAAGAAAAAAAAAGTGTAAAATAAAAACCACGCTACACAGGTTTTTAAAATATTGCCGATTAATTAAAAAATGCCAAAAATTGTCCGATATATCGGTCGACCTCTAGTTTGTAGACGCTATAAGTTTTGCACAAACCAATAAATATACGCTTATTGGGATTTTTTTTAACCAAAATTACATAGCAGAATACGTATTGGCCTAAATTGATGAAGAAATTTGATTCGAAATTTGAAAATGATTGGTATCATCGGTCCGCCGATGATAGCAAATCAGGGTAGCTGGAGGTGCTCACAGGATTGAAGGAGAAGTTCTGGCACCCTGTCGGTATAGGGCAGAAGTAATGTCAGCTTGGGGGCGGAGCACCTCTAGATTGCCTCCAGCCCTGTAAGCACCTCCAGCGACCCTGATTTGCCATCATCGGTGGACCGGGACACCTATGTAGATTATTTTGCATGTGGCCAGGTATGTGCTGTGAGTTCTAACATTTTTTAAACTGCCCACTAGATGGTGCTTTTCCCTTTCTACATACAGACACACACGAGTGGTGGGGGGGGGGGGGTGTGGTAATTGCATGCAATTCGGACAGGAATCGCATTGCATTCCAGTGCAATTTGCGCTCATTCATTTTCGGTAACGGGCGAATTTAGGCGCACAAATGCTTGGTATTGGTAACAATGCCAGTATCTGTGCATCCCCACCCACAAACGTTTGGCCATATAGTGTACCTTGGCGACTTCTGTGTTGAGATAAGCAGCCTAAAGTCTTAGCTACCCCTGCTGCAGTCAATAGAAAAAACAAATAATTGTGTCGATCTTCCCTAATGGATGCTCCATAATGCAAACCAATGCTTATTATTGTTATAACTAAAAGAATGCCCTATGAAATTTGTCTCTTAGGTCTGGATAAGCATTGCCGACTGACAGAACCTCTTGGTGTGCGAATGGCAGAGTTCCCTCTCAATCCTATGTTTGCCAAGATGCTCTTAGAATCAGGTACATTTTCAAATTTTTTTTTTTTTTTTTTTTTTTCAAGAGTTGACGTAAAACAAATATATCCATAATGCTTATTGTTAAAGTATGGATAAGTATTGCTGAAAGACCTCTCATTATTCATTGTGACCAAAGATCATTAACCTGTATCATTTATTTTTCCTTTTTTAGCAACACAAACACAAACAATTGTGCGTTACTGTTACCTGTTTGCTTTCTCTTCAATTTGCCATCTTGGGCTACATGGCTGTGTATTTCTATTGATGCACACAGTGTGGGGAAACAAAACTCTAGTCCCTGAATGCAAGTGTGGCTTCATAGGGTGCTTCAGGAGAAAGGCGTTAGCCTAAATTGGCAAACCTGGGGCAGCTTAAAATGTTTCTAAAGCCTTAAGCCCCATACACATGTTCCGAAAATCGGACAACAGATCGTCTGTTTTTTTGCATGCTAATCTCAGATCAAATCGGAAGAGTGTACTAAAGTCACGAAAATTCTTGTACAACAGAATAAAAACTCTGTGATGTGATGTGTTGCAGTGTATTTGTATTGTATTTTCGGATGACAACTATGTCGATTAAACGAAAATCGTACAATCTGGTATCGTAAGAGAAAAATTTTTGTGTTTGCCAGATCGAATAATCTCTCATGAACTGCCATGATCGGCTCTTGAAAGCTCTGTACTAACGATCCGATTATCATACGATCACTTCGAAAGCGGGCTTTTTCATCCAATTTTCGGATCATGTGTACGGGATGTTAGGCTCCGTTCTCATCTGAGCGATGCTCGATTCTGCTTGCGACTCGCAATAGCAGGAAATCGCGGGACGCCCAGGCGTTCCCAGAGTGTTGCTTGTTGACTCAAATAGCACCTCATATGCGGCGCGCTTTTCCCGTGATCCGTCAGACGACAATCGTGGTATAATCACCCGACCAGAATTGCAGGACTCCTGTCGCCCAAAAGAAGCTCATGTACTTTTTTTCTAGGCGAGGGGCATCCCGGGATTCTGATCGGGCATTTTTACAGTGATGTCGCCTGACGTATCAGGGGAAAAGCACGCCACGTATGGGGTACTATTTGAATCAACGGCCAATCCTCTGGGAATGCCCGAGCGTCCCGCGATTTCCTGCTATTGCGAGTGGCAGGCGGAATCGAGCCAGTTCCGCCCGCAGCGCAGATGTGAACAGAGCCTTAAAGCGGAGGTCTGCCGCCGCTCCTGTAAAAATTAAAAGTCAGCAGCTACACATACTGTAGCTGCTGACTTTTAACATTAGGACACTTACCTGTCCTGGAGTCCAGCGGTGTCAGCACCGCCCACCAATCTTTGGACCCCCATTGAGGGTAAGGGAACCCGGACGTGTAGCCGTTCGGCTACATGGCCGGGCCCCTACTGTGCATGCGTGATCCCCCGCTGCACTTTCCCATTGGTGGAGGAGGGAGCCTGGCTGCTGATGGCCGGGGCTGCGGCCTGGGCTTCTGGGTGTGTGGAAAAGACAGGTGTCCTCTTCACCCAGCCCAAAAGGTGCCATATGTGACACCTGAGAGGGGGAGGAACTTTTGGGTGGAACTCTGCTTTAAGGGTTTTTTTTATTTTACAGCAGTAGTAAACCAAAGGTTTTTTTTTGGTTTGTTTTTTTAAGTGATTGTAAAGGCTATTTTTTTTTTAAATATCAATCATGCTATACTTACCTGCTCTGTGCAAGGGTTTTCTTTTCTGGGGTCCCCCAGCGGCGCTCCTAGCTCCTCCTTCTCATTGAGTGGCCCCATGGAGAGCCGCTTTGCATGGGTGCACTCAGGCGTGCTCCCGAGTCCTACTGCTGCATCCATTGACACAGACAGCAGGACTCGGCCCTGCCCACCCTGCTCCCATGTCACTTCATTTGATTGACGACAGCAGGAGCCAATAGCTCGGGTTCAGGTAGGTTCTCCCTATTAAAATGTCCGGTTTCTGTGATGTAAAAAAAAATATTACAAAGATAAATCATTTCAGAACTTTTTCCACCTTGTAATCTGACCTATAAACTGTACAACTCAGTTGAACAACAAACTGAAATCTTTTAGGTGTAGGGAAGTAAACCTAAACAAACTAAAATAATATGGTTGCATAAGTGTGCACATGCTTAAACTAATACTTTGTTTGAAGCACCTTTTGATTTTATTACAGCACTCCGTCTTTTTGGGTATGAGTCTGTTAGCATGGCACATCTTGACTTGGCAATATTTGCCCACTCTTTGTAAAAACACTCCAAATCTGTCAGATTGCAAGGGCATCTGTGCATAGCCCACTTCGGATCACTGGCTGGGTCATTCCAAAACTTTAATCTTCTTCTGGTGAAGCCATTCCTTTGTTGATTTGGATGCATGCTTTGCGTCGTTGTCATGCTGAAAGATGAAGTTCCTCTTCATGTTCAGCTTTCTAGCGGAAGCCTGAAGGTTTTGTGCCAATATTGACTTATATTTGGAACTGTTCATAATTCCTTCTACCTTGACTAAGGCCCCTGTTCCAGCTGAAGAGAAACGGCCCCAAAGCATGATGCTGCCACCACCATGTTTCACGGTGGGTATGGTGTTCTTTTGATGATGTGCAGTGTTGTTTTTGTGCCAAACATATCCTTTGGAATTATGACCAAAAAGTTCAATCTTGGTTTCATCAGACCATAACACCTTTTCCCACATGCTTTTGGGAGACTTCAGATGTGTTTTTGCAAAATTTAGCCGAGCTTGGATGTTTAAAGCGGTTGTATCCCTGTGTAAAAAAACAAAAAACAAAAACACCTGCAAGGCAAAGGCATAATGAACTAGTATGCACCGCATTCTAGCTCATTATGTAATACTTACCTCATAACGAAGCTCCCGCTGGTCTGCCTGCTCCCCGCAGAGTGAGCTGACATCTTCCCTCTGTGGATCCTTCCGGGTTCATGGCTCCAGCACTGTGAGTGGCCGGAGCCGCGGGAGCACGTCTTTATGGCGGACTTTCCGTCAGGGTCCGGTGCATAGGCGCCAGGCCTTCGCCGGCACATCACTGCACATGCGCCACTGACGTCAGCGGCATTTGCAGTGAAAATATCTCCTAAACCATACCTATAAGGCGGCTTACCTGTAGGTAAAGTCAAATTTAGGTTACGCTTTAATTCGTAAGAAAAGGCTTCTGTCTTGCCACTCTACCCCATAGCCCAGACATATGAAGAATACGGGAAATTGTTGTCACATGTACCACACAGCCAGTACTTGCCAGATATTCCTGCAGCTCCTTTAGGGTCAGTTCACACCATAGAAACACAGTCCAGATGCGTTCCAGATGCTTTTCTGTATGCGTTTTTGATGCATTTTTTTGGTTAGTTTTTGATGCAGTTCAGTGCATTTTTCCTCTTTTGTTATTAACCTTACATAAGGACATGTGTGTTCCAGTGTGTTTTTGATGGGTTGTACAGCGTTCCAGTACAGTCCAGTGCAGGAAAAATGCAGCATGTTATACTTTTTTTTTTTTTCTGGTACTGGAAAGCCCTGGAACTGCAAGCACTGGTGTAAACTATGCCATTGAAAACCATATAACCTACTTTCCATGCGTGTTTGATGCCAAACAGAAAACCACACTGGACTACATGTGGTGTGAACTGTCCCTTAATGTTGCTGTAGGCCTCTTGGCAGCCTCCCTGACCAGTTTTCTTCTCGTCTTTTCATCAAATTTTGGAGGGGCGTCCAGTTCTTGGTAATGTCACTGTTGTGCCATATTTTCTCCTCTTGATGGTGACTGTCTTCACTGTTTTCAATGGCATATCTAATGCCTTGGAAATTCTTTTGTACTCTTCTCCTGACTGATACCTTTTGACAGTGAGATCCCTCTGATGCTTCGGAAGCTCTCTGCAGACCATGGCTTTTGCTGTAGGATGCGACTAAAGCCTCGTACACACGGGACAACGATCGTATGTACGATCGTCGCAAATCGTATTTTGCATAATGTAACTTGCATACTGACTGCACTACACGATCGTACGACCATAGAAAGAAAGTTCAGGTGCATGTAATTAGCATCCGCCGTTCCTGACTTCTGAGCATGCGTGTTTTTCACAATACAACTTGTTGTGCCAACTCCTCTGTACACACGATACAACGGTCGTATGAGCGCTTGTTGGTACGACCAAGTTTTCTAGTTTGCTCATACAACTCCCTTGTACGACCGTCGCATGTTCGACTGTTCTAATCGCGCATACGAACGATCGATATCGCATACAACGGTCATTAGTACGAGCTGTTGTATACGATCGTCATCCCATGTGTACGAGGCTTAAGAAAATGTCCGGAAAGACCTACTAGAACAGCTGAACTTTATTTGGGGTTAATCAGAGGAATGATGGCAGGTGTGTACGGACTCCTATTTAACATGAGTTTGAATGTGATTGCTTAATTCAGAACACAGCTACATCCCCAGTTATCAGAGGGTGTGCATACTTATGCAACCACATTATTTTAGTTTTTTATTTTTTACTTCCCCCGCCCTGAAAGATTTTAGTTTGTTTTTCAACTGAGTTCTACAGTTTATAGGTCACATTAAAGGTGGAAAAAGTTCTAAAATTATTTATCTTTGTCTCATTTTTGTACATCACAGAAACCTGACATTTTAACAGGGGTGTGTAGACTTTTATATCCACTGTAGAATGCATTAAGGTGAAAAACCATGAGGCTTTACAACTCATTTAAATTCTGCAAGGCAATGCCATAATGTGCTAGTATGCATTGCATGCTAGCACATTATGTGAAACTTACGTTAAAACGAAACCCTCCAGCAACCTGCTGTCACCGCTGAAGTTGCTTGCATCTTCACCTGATCTTCCTTCTGGGTTCGCGGACTCCGGTTGTGTGATTGGCCGGACCCGCGATAACGTCACTCCCGCGCATGCATGCGGGAGCCACCATTTACAGCACATGGCTCTGAAGGAATGGCACAATATGCCATTCTTTCAGACCACATGCGCCGCTGACGTCATAGGATACATCAAAAGTAAATATCTCCTAAACTGTGCATGTTTAGGATATATTTACTGTACCTATAGGTAAGCCTTACTATAGGCTTACCTATAGGTAAAAGTCATGCATAGGAGTTTTCTCCTACTTTAATGCATTCTATGCATTAAAGTAAAAAACCTTCTGTGACCAGTCTGCCTCCCAGCTCCCCCTTCTACTTACCAGAGCCCAATCTCGATCCAGCGATGTGCACAAGAGCTGAGGCTCTCCTGGCTTTGTCCCGGATCTCCTAGCTCTGTCAGTGGGCAGATTGATAGGAGCGTGAACCAATGGCAATCAAATCCTATGGTGAGGGAGCCAAGCCCTGCTATCTGAAACCATTTTGTGTTAACTCCTGTATACAGAGAGGAGGGTGAGAGAGCACAGCCAGCACCTGCTCCTTGTTAAGGATAAGTCGGGTGGTTCACACACAGCATTCAGGGTTGCCGACAGAAGTAGTGAGAGGAGAGAGCTGGGAGGAGGTGCGGACGGTGCTCTCGCCCTCCTCTCTGTACACACAGATACGCAGTGCTTTGTAACCAAGTAATGGGGAAAAGTCAGCTGCAGGGTGACCACAGTGATGGTGATTAGTCCTATGCTCCCTGCCAGCCTTTTGCAGATCGCAAATATGGCTGCCTTCATGTAGATATATAATTTCAAACTATACATAAAACCCACATTTCCTAAAACTGATAACTGTAAATACATTAAGATACATAAATACTTCAAGATGATGTCTTATTTTTTTTGGGGGGTGGGGGGGGCGGCTAGTAAAAAAAGAGAAGTAAAACTATACATTTCATTTCTTTAAGGCAAATTTGGATGCTCAGCTGAAATTTTAAGTATTGCAGCTATGATGCAAATTCAGAATGTCTTTGTTGTTCCTCCAAACCAGAAATCACTAGCGGTGAGTAAACTTTTTTAGACTATATGTTATGAGATTTTATAATTGGAAGTCCAGTTGTCACAAAGTTCAAAGACACGGGCAAACAAGTTCATTCATAATGCTGTATTTATATCTTCATATGTAGAAAAGTGTTGTCTTCTTCAGTGCCTGCAAATTGTAGTTTGGAGGGACAGCATGAGTAGGACAATTACTAGAAAACGTAGATGGCATGGCACAACTTTAAATTAGAACTCTATCCAAAGCTTTTCATTTATTTTGGAGAGATGAACAGTTCTCTTCTGAACATACTTGCTGTCTGTTGAGATTTGTCCCCCATTTTTGTAAAATAAATAAATATGTTCTGCCACCAGGATCTCTGTGCTGAGGGTTGAGAGGGTTAAAAGGAGGGCTACAGGGTGAGCGAGTGCAATGTTTTTAGGTAGGGTAATAGAACATGGAATGTAGGGAGCTTCTGTCTGGTGAATCCTGTATCTGTGCGAGTGGAACCTTGGATTCCAAGAGTAGTGTGAATGGGAGGTATAGAAACTTATAACACTGGCACCTCAGCAGCTCTTCTAAGAGTGGATCTGGCTGGCAAAGAGAGAGGTGGAGAAGGCGCTCCTACGTGCAGTATTAAACAGTTTATTAGACCAACGCGATAAAATACACTTACAAAATGTAGGTGTCTAATGGGCTCATCTGACAATCACAAACTGAGACCAGGTTCCTGCCCCTGTGGCTCCGAGTCCCCCTGCCGACCAGCAGCAGTGGGAGAGATGGATGAACCAATAGGTAGATCTGTCATCCGGGGGTAGCGGTGGAGCGCATGTCAAGCTCGTGGACCGCACAGAGTGGAAGTGACGTCAGGATGCAGGCGGTTACGCAATTTGGAGCATGCGCACAAAGCTTCTTCTTAAGACCGAGGTTTTTGGCCTGCGGAAGTAGCGTTGTGCGCATGCTCCAAAACGTGCAACCGACCACATTTTGACGTCACTTCCGGTCTGTTTGGTCCACGAGCTTGACGTGCGCTCCACCGATACCCCCGGATGACAGATCCACCTATTGGTTCATCCATCTTCCCCACTGCTGCTGGTCGTCTGGGGGACTCGGAGCCCCTGAGGCAGGAACCTGGTCTCAGTTTGTGATTGTTAGATGAGCCTGTTACACACCTACATTTTGTATGTGTTTTTTATTGTGTTGAACGAATAAACTGTTTAATACTGCACTTTGGAGCACCTTCTCCACCTCTCTCTATAGGTGGGGGAATAGGAAGGTTTAGGGTTACTGGGAGGTTTAGCTTTAGGGTTGCATAAAGGATTAGGGTTAGGGTTACTGGGAGTAGTGCTAGTGTCGGGGTTACTGGGAGTGCTAGTGTCGGGGTTACTGGGAGTGCTAGTGTCAGGGTTACTGGGAGTGCTAGTGTCATGGTTACTGGGAGTGCTAGTGTCGTGGTTACTGGGACTGCTAGTGTCGGGGTTACTGGGAGTGCTAGTGTCGGGGTTACTGGGAGTGCTAGTGTCGGGGTTACTGGGAGTGCTAGTGTCGGGGTTACTGGGAGTGCTAGTGTCGGGGTTACTGGGAGTGCTAGTGTCGGGGTTACTCGAAATGCTGGTGTCTGGTTTATTTGGAGTGCCAGCGTTGTGTTTACTGGGAGTGCCGGCGTTGTGTTTACTGGGAGTGCCGGCGTTGTGTTTACTGGGAGTGCCAGCGTTGTGTTTACTGGGAGTGCCAGCGTTGTGTTTACTGGGAGTGCCAGCGTTGTGTTTACTGGGAGTGCCAGCGTTGTGTTTACTGGGGGTGCCCTTGTCGGGTTTACCGAAAGGGCCAGTATCGGGTTTACTGAGAGGGCCAGTATGGGGTTTACTGGGAGGGCCAGTGTTGGGTGTACTGGGAGGGCCAGTGTCGGGTTTACTTGGAGGGCTAGTGTCAAGTTTATTGGGAGGGATAGTGTTGGGTTTGCTGAGAGGGCTAGTGTCTGGTTTACTGGGAGTGCTAGTGTCAGGGTTACTCAGAATGCCAGTGTCATGTTTACTGGGAGGGCTAGTGTTGGGTTTACTGGGAGGGCTAGTATCGGGTTTACTGGGAGGGCTAGTATCGGGTTAACTGGGAGGGCTAGTGTCAGGTTTATTAAGAGGGCTAGTGTCAGGTTTACTGGAAGGGTTAG
This sequence comes from Glandirana rugosa, assembly GCA_018402905.1. NCBI lineage: Eukaryota > Metazoa > Chordata > Amphibia > Anura > Ranidae > Glandirana > Glandirana rugosa. The sequence continues at coordinate 193,799 of BLSH010316829.1, forward strand.
TGTCCGGTTAACTGGGAGGACTAGTGTCGGTTTTACTGGGAGGGCTAGTGGGCTAGTGTTGGGTTTACTGGGTAGGGGGATAGTGTCGAGTTTACTGAGAGTGCTGGTGTCGAGTTTACTGAGAGTGCTGGTGTTGGGTTTATTAAGAGGGCTAGTGTTGGGTTTACTGAGAGGGCTAATGTCGGGTTTACTGAGAGGGCTAGTGTCGGGTTTATTAAGAGGGCTAGTGTTGGGTTTATTAAGAGGGCTAATGTCGGGTTTACTGTGAGGGCTAGTGTTTTAGTTACAGGAAAAATTGGTGTTGGGCATCCAGGGAGGATGAGGGTTAGGGTTACTTGGAAGGTTAGTGTGAGGGTTGCAAGAAGGGTTATTGTTTGGGCTAACAGGGCAGAGTAGTGTAGGTTACTGGGAAGGTTAGTTTTGATGTTAAGGTTGCAGGGAGGGTTAGGTACAGGAAGAAGTAATATAAGGGGCTCCTATGGGTTGGGGATTTATGTGCACTGAAAGTGGATTACTATTTCTTAGCCTCATGAGGCTAATGAGACACGCTTCCTGGTCCCCTCTCTATTTACTGTTTCCAATCAATCCTGTGGATCATCTGGTAGGTGGCTGATGACTCTAACATTATGTTGGCCCCCAGTGTTTCCTCATAGAAATATATAGAGTATTCACTTAAAAGAGGAATAGCAAGGAGTTCAAGCCAGAGCCAATGCAGAGAAGTCACAGTAGGAATAGATATAAGGGGTGAACTCCACACTAAGATCATAGACTAAAGTAATGCACAGGAAGACCTTTACAATGAAAATGATATGGCATTTCTGAACACTGAAAAGCACAGGAAAAAGATTACCAATGGCTTTTTATAAATATCTTGAAAGGACGGATAGTTTGACGTTCAAAAAGTGTACATTTTTGGAATGTACAGGGAGTGCAGAATTATTAGGCAAGTTGTATTTTTGAGGAATAATTTTATTATTGAACAACAACCATGTTCTCAATGATTCCAAAAACTCATTAATATCAAAGCTGAATATTTTTGGAAGTAGTTTTTAGTTTGTTTTTAGTTGTAGCTATTTTAGGAGGATATCTGTGTGTGCAGGTGACTATTACTGTGCATAATTATTAGGCAACTTAACAAAAAACAAATATATACCCATTTCAATTATTTATTTCTCTTCTGTTCACTGACAGACACAGCCTTCTTATGACACATGGGGTTATGCTCATCCTACTAGGAGTAGACTAGGCAAAAACAAACAAAAGCGTAGGTTGGCCCCTCCCAGGGGGCCGTCCTCACCTCAGCATATAATCCCCCTGCTCTGCATAGCACATCAGTTTTCTTTTGCCTAGTGCAAGGAGTAGACCTGGTTCCCTTTGGGAGCTGCGGTCTCCTGAAGAATCATCTGATGAAGACTGCTATCAAGAAGCTGGCTGGTGGTATAGAGGATATCTCGAATCCAAATCTTTCCCCAGTCCGGCCGACACTATGCGACCGCCCTTCGGGGTGACCACCGCATAGAGCCCGTTCCGTGCGGGCGGCCAGTGGCTAAACCCCACTAGAGCCCAGTGACTAGGTACGCCTGTCCAAAGGGCCTGGCCAGCAGCATGCCTCCCCTAGGGGATGGTAAGTCTGCTCTGGT
>BLSH010316829.1:195448-213055 GCA_018402905.1 Glandirana rugosa
GGACATGTAAGGTTTTTACATGTGAAAAACTTGCAGTTTGATAGGCAGGAAAGTTCTATAAATATTTTTCGGTAACCATTAGAAAAAGGACAAGAAAAGTCACAAGTCTTTACGGTATAGTAAAAGTAACATTTCCAGAAGGACACGTAATGAAATCAGATACTAGAATCACGCCTCAAGTGGGGAATATAGATCAAGATGACACTGAAGAGACGTAACCGAGACCGAACTTGAGGAACGATAAGGCGCTTCCTGGTCCCCTCTCTATTTACTGTTTCCAATCAATCCTGTGGATCATCTGGTAGGTGGCTGATGACTCTAACATTATGTTGGCCCCCAGTGTTTCCTCATAGAAATATATAGAGTATTCACTTAAAAGAGGAATAGCAAGGAGTTCAAGCCAGAGCCAATGCAGAGAAGTCACAGTAGAACTAGATATAAGGGGTGAACTCCGCACTAAGATCATAGACTAAAGTAATGCACAGGAAGACCTTTACAATGAAAATGATATGGCATTTCTGAACACTGAAAAGAACAGGAAAAAGATTACCAATGGCTTTTTATAAATATCTTGAAAGGACGGATAGTTTGACGTTCAAAAAGTGTACATTTTTGGAATGTATACGTAGGACCTGTTTTTTCTTTACCATGTTTATTTACAGATAAGAGAACATCGGAAATTTGCTGTAGAAGAGGGAGATCACCTAACAATGTTAAATGTGTATGAGGCCTTTATCAAGGTAGGAACTGGTTTTTTTTTTTGCATCTTTTCTCCATAACATACATTTATAATATACATAAGACATGTGTATGTTGGAGAATATCGGTATCCGGATTACTTTATAATGGTGCTTTTAGATATGTTTACATGCATTTTTCAACACATAGGGGTTGATTTTCTAAAACTGGAGAGTGAAAAATCTCGAGCAGCTGTGCATGGTGACCTTTCAGCTTCTAACTTCAGCTTGTTCAAATAATCTTTGTAAAAAAAAAAATGGAAGCTGTTTCTATGGAGAGTTTCTGCAGATTTTGCACTCTCCAATTTTAGTAAATCAACCCAATTGAGTGCCTCAAATTCCATCATAATATAATGGACAAGTTCTGATAGTGTTGAGTGCTGACTCCCCACTTTTTGCTCCCATCGTGTTCTTATCGGTCTGTTGCTACCATGGTTGGTACTACAGGGCAGAAGGAATGCCTGAGAGGGGACAAGTCAACCTAACACTGCCAGGAAGTGCTTAAAGGATAATTTATTTTAAGGATTTTTCGGGGGTCAGGAGAATGGGGGGATGTCAGGAAACTAAGGCACCACCTCCCTGAAATTTTGAACTATAAGTTTGAAAAGAAGGTTAGTGGGATTTCACGGTGCCAACACAAATGTATAATTTTTTAAAAAACATAATTTTATTGAGACAATATATAAAAGCACATTTACAAAGTGTTAATTTAAAAGCAATTCGTCTGTGAATCATACAACATATTTTGTAGGTGTAAGATCTACATTTTTCACCATTTTGGCTTCTTCAGGAGCCTCTGACACCAGAAGTTTACTATCCACTAGAATGAATAAAGATAGACATAAGTAAGAATGTTTTAACAAAATGTTTTTTATATGTACATACTCCCCAAATATTGTGCTTATACAGTGAAGGGAGAACGATTTATTCACATTGAATAGATACATAAAAATGTCCGACATTGGCCACTAAGTTGAAACATCCAGGTGGCCAATGTCGGACATTTTTATGTATCTATTCAATGTGATTAAATTGTTCTCCCTTGAATGTATAGGCACAATATTTGAGGAGTATGTACATATAAAAAATATTTTGTTAAAACATTCTTACTTATGATGTCTATCTTTATTCATTCTAGTGGATAGTAAACATATGGTGTCAGAGGCTTCTGAAGAAGCCGAAATGGTGAAACATGTAGAGCTTACACCTACAAAATATGCTGTATGATTCACAGATGAATTGTTTTTAAATTAATACTTTGTAAATGTGCTTTTATATATTGTCTCAATAAAATTATGTTTTAAAAAAAGTATACATTTGTGTTGGCACCCTGAAATCCCACTTACCTTCTTTTCAAACTTTATAGTGCTTAAAGGATAAGTTCACCTTTTCAGAAAAATTAATAAATGCTAATTTTTTTGCAGGTAATTTATTCTTTTTTGTTGCAGGAGCCTGTAAAGCATTGCATCAGCGATCAGCAGTTCGTGGGTGCCATGCAGGTCTCTTGTAGACCTGTCGGTGCATCTTCTTCCTCGTACCTCATGCGAGGTAGCTGATACTTGCTGACAGGAAGAATGAATGAACTACCACGGTGCTCACAGCGCCATGGTAGTTCATTGAAAACTATAAGCCGACAGCCACAAAGGCTGCCGGACCTTGTAGTTTTCCATTCGCAGAGCTCTATGAATGAGTGACGTGACCGGGTGGGCAGAGCCCCACACGGGCATGTTTTTTTACATTTTGACAGCTAGCTGGTGGACAAGAACCCCTGCTAGCTGGCACAGCGGGGATTGGGCAAGTGCAGGGGCTGGTGCATTCATAACATGCTACAGGTTACACCGCGAATATGGATGTAACATGTCATGAAAAGTGAACTTATCCTTTAAAGCTGCTTGTTGTACACTATATGGCTAAAAGATTGCGAATCTCTGACCATCATCCCTATTGGATCTTGTTGGACAGCACATTTCAAAACTGTGGGCATTATTATGGAATTGTTCACTCCTTGCAGCCTCCACTCTTCTGGGAAGGCTTTCCACAAGATTTTGGGTTGTGTTTCTGGAAATTTGTGCCCAATCAGCCAAAAGAACATTTGTAATGTCAGGCACTGATGCTGTATGAGAAGACTGGCTCATGAGAGGTGTTCCAATGAACCCTCAAAGTGTTTGGTAGGGTTGAAGTCAGGGCTCTGTGAAGGCAACTCAACGTACACACAGACCTTGTCAAAACTGTCTCTATAGAGTTGTTTGTGAACGTGAGCACAATCCTGCAAGAACAGAAAATGGCCTTGGTAGGTCATAAGGTTGGAAATGCACAATTGTGTAAAATAACATTGTATACTGTAACAACAACTGTACTGTTCACTAAAAAATCATGAACTCAATCATTGGGAGGGATGTCCACATACTGTTTAGAGTGCTGAAGATTGTTTGTAAAAACATGCATTGTAGTCAGTAATGTATTAAGTACCTTTTATGGTAATGACAGTTATACTTTAATAACTAGCTCTGGGGTGCTGCCTTTGGTGTGTGTGTTGCTATTAGAAGGCAGTAGAATTACTACTTCTACACCTAAACATACATTAAAGGATATGTTCACTTTTGGAGTATGTTGCATGCTCCACTCATTTTTAGGGCGAAACATGTAACTTGTTCCATCACCTGCAGCCTCTCCCCTCCCATGACAGTGCGCTAGGGATCTTCTCCCCACAGCTGCTGTCACTATTTGAAAACAGGGCTCCACCCCACGGCCATGTCAATCATTCACAGGTTCCTGTGAATGAATACCTGCAAATACTGTCAGCCATTGCTGCTGACGTGTTGTAGATTTCAATGAGCTGCAAGGGTGCTGATGAGTGTCCTCATAGTCCATTGATCTTCCTGCTCTCAGGTAACTGCCTGCCTCTATGAGGTGTAAGCAGACAGCTATCCTGGGAGTCTGCAGGAGCTGGACATTGTGCCCGCAATCTGCTCATCGCCGGTGCAATGCTCTGCAGGCCCCTTAGACAAATAAATGTCTGTTTTTTTACCTGCAAAAAAATTTGCATTTATTTATTTTTTTAAGAGGTGAACTTATCCTTTAAATAGTGCATCAATGGGCAGTAAAATTTTAAACCTTATTGCATCTTAATTTATTCTTTTATACAAGTTATCATGGATATTTTTATAAGAGGCCACCATGAATTGTGTTCACAGGAAGGGAGCCTATTATTCTCCCATTCATATGTATTTCTTTATTCTAATTTTGTGTTAATTAACGGCTTCTGCCTTTTTAGTTTAACAAGAGCTCACAGTGGTGTCAGCAGCACTTCCTGAACTACAAGGGTCTTCTGAGAGCAGTCACAGTGCGGGAACAGCTGAAGAAAATGCTCAGCAAGTTCAGAGTACCCAAAACTTCCAGTGAAGGTGAGATGGAGAGGGAACTGTGAGCTCCACCACTGATGATAGCTGTACAAGAAATAAACTAAATTTGGTCTACCTACCTAAGGTGTTGGGTTGGTATGTTGGCTTTCAGCACCCAAAACCCTGCACCAGGTATTCTCCGCACCCTCTGACTTTTTTTTTTTTTTTTGATAGGTGTTTTATTTAGTTTTTTGCATAAACACATAAAAAGAACATTTAATAAAAGCACCACTAAAGAGTTCAATTTTGCACATAAGGCAAGCATAAGTACAGCACCAAGAGTAAACCTGAAAACTTGTATACCAAAGGACCAACATATAGCCCACAATACGGGGAGGTGCCAAAAACCCCACAACATGTCCACACACACAACACATATGCCAGCGCCTTAGTCCCCTGTATACAGATAACAGGAAAGAATTGAAAAAAATCCAAATTGAATAGTCACAGACCATAAAAAATAATTACTTACAAAAAGGTCCATTTAATAATTCAGGTTGTCTGGTACAGAGAGACCTCCCTCCAGAACGACTCAAAAACATCCAACCATGGTTGCCATATCTTAATGAATTTCTTAGGGACTCTCTGACCTTAACCTGACTCTCAATCTTACTCAAATGCTTAACCATCACATTAACCTAAGTCCTAAAACTTAACTCAAAATCTTAATTAAAGCTGAAGTTTAAAGCGATTCTAAAGAACATATAACAAATATATTATACTCACCTTCTCTGTGCAATGGTTCCTGTGGAACAGGACCGGAACTTTGTTCCTGGCAGGGTCACCAGCTGAAATAAAGGAAAAAAAAAAACTAAAAAAAGAAAACCAATGCAGCCAGCATATTTAAGGATTGGTAAGCTGTAATATATTTAATTTTTGTTTTCGGGTTAATTAATGCTTTAATTCCCAATGCTAAATTAACCCCTTGTAATACAAAATTACTTAAACAATGGCAAAAGTATTGGGAACTTTAAACAAGGCATTAGACCAGGCAAGCAGACACCAGAAATCACTGCTTCAGATAGGTTGAGCATGGTGGAGCTGTTTCAAGAATACTATTCATGAGAGAAATGTCATTGCATTTCCTTTATCAGTCACTGACCCAAAACTACTAAGAATTCCATCTTCATTTGTTCGAAGTGTCAGGTATTGTGTTGAAGCTAAGGACCACCTTGACATCTAGTTGTGTCCCGGCATTTGTATAAAGAGATCAGCAGAGGCAACATATGTAGTAGTGTTGGGTTTCTTTTAGGATCCCATACATGCAGTGGTCAAAGTTAGGTACCTACTTGCCTGCACATTACTCCTGCCAGGTGCATCCTAAAACACTAATGTAGAGGCATGTTGCAGATTTTTGCCTTAATCTTAGTTCTCTTTCCAAAGGCTTCCTGCTCAAGAGAGCACCAATGATGTTGTTTAAAACATGAGAGCCCATTGCTCAGTGCATATGCCGCCCATGTTTATGGGTCAGTAGTTATGCCTAATGAGAATTGTTGAAAGATTCCTTTTTTTTTTTTTTTTTAAAAAAAAGGTCTTGCGCAACTGGATAATTCACATTAAATATCCACTTTCTATTTAGGTGATCCGGATCCCATATTAAGATGTATAGTGTCTGGATTCTTTGCCAATGCTGCCAAGCTTCATTCCACAGGTGCCTACAGGTAACTGAATACATTCAATAAAATACACAAGCTCCACTGATGTTTATCTCATTGAGTATAATGTGCAGTCCATTCACAGTATATTCTGCTTGTTTATCCTCCTTTAGATTTCCCAAAAGCTTTATAGTGTGAAGGACTACCTGATTTGGTATGAACTGATTTTATTTTATAGCTCAGCCCTCACACTGTACAGTTGTAGGTAAATCTAAAGGAGATTGAATTTGTGCAGCCAGAGTTAGTATTAAATGGGAGGTTATATAGCAGACAAAGCAACCTAATGTCTTCTACTTCTCCTATGGATCAAAGGAGTGAAGTTCGTTCTGCAGTCCTCTGACCCATTTTCAGCCGACTGGGAGCTAAAGCCTGCTGTCGGCTGATGTCACTCAGCCAGTCCAGGCTCGGAAAAGACCCTGGCCATATGGTTGGCAACCACCCAGATGCTTGTACCGGCAGCTGGCTCAGGCTCTCAGCATGCTGCTGAGAGCCTGAGCCAGCCCTTCCCGCCCTTGCCACAGCACACTGGTCGACCAGAGCCGATGACTGACAGTCACTGCTTTCTGTTCAGAGGGGAGGAGAAGAACTAAGCGATTAGCAGTTCTTGGGGTGGAGCTGGCAGGGGACACCTGCAGCTCGAATTGGTGCTGCAGCCATCTAGGTGAGTATGATTATTTTGGAGGGGATCCCATACTTCTCTTTTAAATACAGATTCAGATTGTACCTGTTTGGTGTCAGATATCATTGATAAAAAAAAAACTGTAGACACATTATTGGGCCTCCAGGAACTTTTTCCATAATGTACAAGCATGCCCAGCATATGTGAATGTTATGACACTGTATGGTACTTCCATCTTCTCCTGTTCTTCTTTAATGGACTTGACAATCTAGATTGATCAGGATGACTTAACTTCCATGCATGTGTCCCAGCACATACTCTGTACACTGAAAATTTCTGAGAGGTCAGGAAGAAACATTTTATATCTGAAAAGACACACTGGTATTGATTTACTAAAACTTGGAGAGTGCAAAATCTGGTGCAGCACTGCATAGAAACCAATCAGCTTCCAGGGTTTTTTTTTTTCCACCATTATCTATGTTTGTTAAAAGTCAGCAGCTACAAAAAGTGTAGCTGGTGACTTTTAATAAACAGATACTCACCTGTCTCCCGAACGGAGTCTCGGATCTCTCCCCCTCCCCTCCGTGGCGCCGTCATTCCTAGTGTGGGCACCCTGCCATGACAGCTAGTGGCTTCACGGCCGGGCATGCACTGCGCATGCGCGAGTGGCGCTGCACTTTATGATTGGTCTCAAAGTCTTCTAGGACCTGTCTTGTGTCCCAGAAGACTTCAGGGAAGGAGGGGGAAGGCGACCTTCCACTTCCGATCGCCTAAGGCGACCGGAACGGAAGTACCCGTAAAAATCGGGTATCCCCTCCTCCCCAAAAGCTCTGTTTTAGTATCAGGAGCTGGGGAGGAGGTCTTAAAGCAGAAGTTCCACTTTTGGGTGGAACTCCGCTTTAATTGAACAAGCTGAATTTAGAAGCTGACTGGTTACCATGCACAGCTGCACCAGATTTAGCACTCTCCTGTTTTAGTAAATCAACCCAACATAGTCTTTTATAATAAAGTGGTTGTAAACCCCATTGAAATCTGACCTGGGCACATAGATTATTATTATTATTATACAGGATTTATATAGCACCAACAGTTTGCACAGCACTTTACAACATTAGGGCAGACAGTACAATTACAATTCAGTTCAATATAGGAGGAATACGAAGGCTCTGCTTGTTAGAGCATACAATATATCTGTAGTGTTTACTTATCTCTTCTCAAAGCTCTAAGTGCTGTGGCTTTCTGCTCCTCCATTCCTCTATTATCAGCATGATAGCTTCTGACAAGCTCTCCGACATAGGAGATAAAAGCAGCTGGAAATTTGTGTTGGAGAGGGGTCTTAGAGGTAGATAAGCAGAGAGTTGGTCTATTGACATTACAACTCTGCAAGTTTCTTTGTTCCTCTGCCTATGTGGAGGAGGGGGTGTGCCTTTTCTCCAGTCAGCTCTTACACAGTGTAAGCCCAGACTCCACACCCACTGCTGAATGAGGAAACAAGATTTGTAACATGATGTGCAGATATACATGTTAAACGTATGTAGGGAGATTTGTTTCATCTCTGTGTATCATCTGAGGCTGTTAACTTCACTGGGTATAGGATAGGATTTACATCCACTTTTTAAAAAAGGTGTATCTGGCAGAAAATGTTATTTAGCCTTACTTTAACTACTGTTACTGGTGTTACTGAAATATAGACTTTACTGTAAAATTTCAAATAACTTTTCAGATTTGAATTACTAAAAATATATCTTGATATAAATTTGTACTTATCAGTAGAGATTACCTTAGTGGTTGCACAGTCTGTTTGCTGATCTGTTCTCCCAATGGTCATCATATGTTGTCTGTTTTTTCCCTAAGGACAGTTCGAGATGGCCATGAGTTACATATACACCCGTCTTCAGTACTATATGCAGAGAAGCCTCCAAACTGGTGAGTGGTTTGTATAATTCATTTAAGTCCACCTATGTACCATCAGGCTTGTTTCTTTGAAAAATCCTAGTGCCAGATAAAAGGACCAGACACCGTTGGTGAACTGTAGATGGCTGACCCACTTACTAAGTGACTGCCTAATCAGTGACATGTTACTGGACAAGGATAGTATACATGTCTGCTTAAAAAAAAAAAAACTAGATTAAGGGAAGTGCTATGTGCTCTCTATACAGCTGGATTGTAAGAATGATGATGTTTTGTAAAGTATACTCTAATAAATACACTTATTTTAAATGTAAGGTAGGTTGGATTTTTTTAAGATGAAGTTGAAAAACAAAATGTATTATTTTTGAATTTTTATACTGACGGTCATTACCAGGTGAGGTATCTGCATAGAGAAAGGTGACGCTCACATTCTTCTTTCTCTTACAGGGTACTGTTTAGTGAGGTTGTCCAAACCAACAAGTACTACATGCGGGATGTGACAGCTGTTGAATCTGCATGGCTGTTGGAGCTGGCGCCACATTTTTACCAGCAGGGAACGGTATGTTCTAGCACACCCAATTTTTTTCATTTCAATATTTCTTTATTGATTCATAAGGTATAGACAGTACAACAGAGAAGGACATTTGAGATATCTTGACTGAGTACAATTGATATACAATGGTGCGCATACAAAGTTAGGCATTTGATTTCCTTATGTCAAATGAGACCACTTCTGGGTCTATGCACTACATCTACACATGTCCTTAAACAAAATTATAATTTGCAATTAGGGTTAAGATGTAAGAAAAACCATAGGTAATACCCAATTTTTTAAACTGCTGTGTGTGATCATATCCAGTGCTATCCTAAATTGAAATATGGCTCAGAGATAAACAGAAAACCAAAAATAGGATGACATTGGTCTATGACATAAGCATAGCAGCAAGTACCACGGCATTGGCCTATGACATAAGCATAGCAGCAAGTACCACGGCATTGGCCTATGACATAAGCATAACAGCAAGTGCCACGACATTGGCCTATGACATAAGCATAGCAGCAAGTACCACGACATTGGCCTAGGACATAAACATAGCAGAATGTACCACGACATAGGCCTATGACGTAAACATAGCAGCAAGTACCACAACATTGGCCTATGACATAAGCATAGCAGCAAGCACCACGACATTGGCCTATGACATAAGCATAGCAGCATGTACCATGACATAGGCCTATGATGTAAACATAGCAGCAAGTACCACAACATTGATCTATGACATAAGCATAGCAGCAAGTACCATGGCATCGATTCCCCAGAGCATGACATGGCATCGCCCTCCAATACATACTTTGGCATCGTCCTTTGAGCCTATAACATGACATTGGCCTACCAGGCTAAGATCCATGGCATCAACACTCCAGCACATACCATGACTTCAGCCTATACGCCCGGAGCAGCTGGCTGGTATCATGGGGTGTGGGGAAACCAAATGTCCTTTGTACATGAAGTGAACCTATGCTTTGCCTCCATGCTGCATATACTTGCCTAACAATCCTTTTGCCTTGTGTAAGTTCCAAGTCAATCTGCTTAACAGGGTTTGATGGGGTGGGAATATGCATGAGCAAAGCCTAAAAGGAAAAGTCTGCAGAATAAATACTGACTGATCATTGGCAGATGATTCCGGGAATATCTTCCTGCTGCAAATCTTTCAGTTTGTGAATAAATTCTCTTATTTCAAAGTCAATAATCCAGATCAAGCATGCTTTAAGTGAAGTTTAAACTCCTGATTAGCCTGCATGTGCTGAGTCAAGTGATGCTAATGGATCAGCAAGACCAGTTTTCTGAACATATTTCTTGATCATCCCCGTTTAATGCCCAGCTTCTTGACTACTATTTTTAACGGCATGACTGTTGAAGCACAGTTTTTGAGGGGCAGAGGTATCTCTGAATTTGGTATTCTCACAATGCTAAAAGTTATCACTGATCTTGGAAGACATATTTCGCTTGTGGAGATACCAGAATTTCACCCCAGGAAATTTTGGGAAATGTTTGAGAATGTTTTATTTCTGTCTGTGCCTTCCTGTCCCAGTGAAAACCGCACCCCCATTGCTTGTAAGGGCATCACAGGAATAGGAAGTAAGCATGCACCAATACAGATATCGGTGCTAATAGCAAGCATTTGCGCGAGCATCGGTACACATCCAAAAGCTCCCGATACCGAAACCGATACTTTGCTGTGCGATCAGCATGCAGTTTCCCCCACCATGTGTGTGCGTGTATGTATGTGTGTATAGATAGATAAATATATATACACACATACAGTATCTCACAAAAGTGAGTACACCCCTCATATTTTTGTAAATATTTTATTCTATCTTTTCATGTGACAACACTAAAGAAATGACACTGCTACAATGTAAAGTAGTGAGTGTACAGCTTGTATAACCGTGTAAATTTTCTGTCCCCTCAAAACAACTCAACACACAGCCATTAATGTCCAAATCGCTGGCAACAAAAGTGAGTACACCCCTACGTGAAAATGTCCAAATTGGGCCCAATTAGCCATTTTCCCTCCCCGGTGTCATGTGATTCGTTAGTGTTACAAGGTCTCAGGTGTGAATGGGGAGCAGGTGTGTTAAATTTGGTGTTATAGTTCTCACTCTCGCATACTGGTCAGTGGAAGTACAACATGGCACCTCATGGCAAAGAACTCTGAGGATCTGAAAAAAAAGAATTGTTGCTCTACATAAGGATGGCCTAGGCTATAAAAAGATTGCCAAGACCCTGAAACAGCTGCTGCACCGTGGCCAAGACCATACATCGGTTTAACAGGACAGGTTCCACTCAGAACAGGCCTCGCCATTGTCGACCAAAGAAGTTGAGTGCACATGCTCAGTGTCATATCCAGAGGTTGTCTTTGGGAAATAGATGTATGAGTGCTGCCAGCAGTGCTGCAGAGGTTAAAGGGGTGGGGGGTCAGCCTGCCAGTGCTCAGACCATACGCCGCACACTGCATCAAAGATGATGCACAAGAAAGCCTGCAAACAGTTTGCTGAAGACAAGCAGACTAAGGACATGGATTACTGGAACCATGTCCTGTGGTCTGATGAGACCAAGATAAACTTATTTGGTTCAGATGGTGTTAAGCATGAGTGGCGGCAACCAGGTGAGGAGTACAAAGACAAGTGTGTCTTGCCTACAGTTAAGCATGGTGGTGGGAGTGTCATGGTCTGGGGCTGCATGAGTGCTGTCGGCACTGAGGGAACCATGAATGCCAACATGTATTGTGACATACTGAAGCAGAACATGATCCCCTCCCTTCAGAGACTGGGCTGCAGGGCAGTATTCCAACATGATAACGACCCCAAACACACCTCCAAGATGACCACTGCCTTGCTAAAGAATCTGAGGGTAAAGGTGATGTACTGGCCAAGCATGTCTCCAGACCTAAACCCTATTGAGCATCTGTGGGGAATCCTCAAATGCAAGGTGGAGAAGCGCAAGGTCTCTAACATCCACCAGCTCCATGATGTTTTCCGGTGAGCTCCATGCCCAAGAGGGTTAAGGCAGTGCTGCAAAATAATGGTGACCACACAAAATATTGACACTTTGGGCCCAATTTGGACTTTTTCACTTAGGGGTGTACTCACTTTTGTTGCCAGCGGTTTACACATTAATGGCTGTGTGTTGAGTTATTTTGAGGGGACAGCAAATTTACACTGTTATACAAGCTGTACACTCACTACTTTACATTGTAGCAAAGTGTCATTTCTTCAGTGTTGTCACATGAAAAGGTATAATAAAATATTTACAAAAAATGTAAAGGTATTAAAGCGCCATCTAGTGAGCAGTTTAAAAAATGTTAGGATTCACAGAACATATGTGGCCACCTGCAAAATGATCTAAATAGGCATCCCGGTCCACTGATGGTAACAAATCAGGGCCGCTGGAGGAGAAGTAGAGGCAGTCCGCCCCCAAGCTGATATCACTTCCGCCCTATACCCACAGGGTCCCGTGACTTCTCCAGCCCTGTGCGCACCTCCAGTGGCCCTGATTTGCTACCATTGGCAGACCGGGACACCTATATAGATTATTATTATGCATATGGCCAAATATCTAACATTTTTTTTGAACTGCCCACTAGGTGGCGCTTTAATCCCTTTCTATACACACAAGAGCAGTGGGAGAAATTGCATGCAATTCTTTGCAGTGCGATTTGCATCAATTTTTTTGTATTGGTGAGTACTTGACCAAGAGTATCGGTACTCGTACTCGCCAATAAAAAAAACGTGTCGGCGCAACCCTAATAGGAAGTGAAGAAAAATCTCCTCAAAGTGATCACGATGTTAGCGCTCCCCAACTCTCAATCCAAAGCTAAATTAAATGGTAAGAATTAGACATCACATCAGTACAGTAAACCCCAAGTTTGAGAACCTTGGCTGTAAAGCCTCGTACACACGGGACGACGTTCGTACTTACGATCGTCTCAAATCGTATGTTGGATAATGTAACTTGCATACTGACTGCACTACACGATCGTACGACCACAGAAAGAACGTTCAGGTGCATGTAATTAGCATCCGGCCGTTCCTGACTTCTGAGCATGCGTATTTTGCACAATACAACTTGTTGTACCAACTGCTCTGTACACACAATACAACGGTCATATGACCGCTTGTTGGTACGACCAAGTTTTCTAGTCTGCTCATACAACTCCCCTTGTACGACCGTTGTATGTCGGCTGTTCTAATCGCGCATACGAACGATCGATTTCGCATACAACGGTCGTTAGTATGACCTGTTGTATACGATCGTCGTCCCGTGTGTACGAGGCTTAAGAGTTTGCAGTTGTAAAATTCAGACAAAACTGTTGCGTTTAGCTGCATGCTGCGAGACCTGTGAATTTAGCTGTGGTGCACTCGTATATCTCATTAACATCCTCTTCTTTGGACAGCATCTATCTCGATCTTCCAAACGGGCCAAGATGGACAATTTATGAGCCTTGCCACATTTGTATGTAAGCTGTTGGAGAGTGAATCCATCCAAAACCTCAACAACATTTCTACGTCTGACCTCAACACCACAGAGATTCACCTGCTCCTCTCTGGTGAGGACCAAGTTCTGGAACCTCTCAATGCCCAGCGGGATGGCTTTATAGCCTGGCGTTTTTGCATTCACATGTATGAGCCTGGGATCACGTCTGTCTGTGCCACTCCGCACAAGTCTCACTTAGGCACATAGTACATTGGTATATATGTGTATAAGAAAGCCTTTTTTATTTTTTTAAGTTGTAAAGGATGGACGTGAATAAACAGAAGTGGAGCAATGGTAAGAGGATGCCATGCCTTTTTCACCTGAGTGCTGTGTTTGAGCCTTCGCGGCACCAAATAACTAGCCTTGTTACATATGTATCATGCGCATACTTGAACCCTTAACCTGATCTGCTGAAAGTGCCTCATTTCAAGCAGGTTCATATGTAGATGGCTTAAGCCCTGTTCTGCTCTGCCCGGTACACATTGATATGACACAGAAATCAACTTTCTATTCCACATGTGACACAGAGCTGAAAAACGCTTAGAAGATTAACACAGATCTGCGTGGCTGTCCCTTATCACAACACCATTGTTGCTTGTAAATATCTGTACATGTTCATAATAAACCACAGAGTACCTCACATACGCTGTTGTCTTCCTTTCTTTTCAGGTTTGTCTTATGCTGCTGTTAGGGCTCCTTTAACCACTTCAGCTCCGGAAGATTATACCCCCTTCATGACCAGGCCATTTTTTGCTATTTGACACTGCACTACTTTAAATGGTGATTGCACGGCCATGCAACACTGTATGCAAACACATTTTTATATTTTTTTCCCCCCACAAATAGAGTTTTCTTTTGTTGGTATTTGATCACCTCTGTGTTTTTTGTTTTTTGCACTTAAACAAAAGAAAGCATACGTTTTGAGAAAAAAAATATTTTTTACTTTCTGTTATAAAACATATCCAATGAAAAAAATGTAAACATCAAATTTCTTCATACATTTAGGCCACAATGTATTCTGCTACATGTCTTTGGTAAAAAAGTTAGTGTCTAAAAACTATGTCACATATAGTGGAATTTATTATTTTTATTTTTTTCATACTAGTAAGTCGGTGATCAGCAACTTATAGTGGGACGGCGGACAATCTGACACTAACTGACACTTTGTGGGAACTGACTAACTGCCACTGACATCTACAGTGATACTAATACAGTTATCAGTGCTAATAATATACATTAACGCTGTGCTAATGACACTGGCTGGGAATGGGTTAACATCTGGGGCAATCAAAGGGTTAAATGTGTGCCTACCAATGTTTACCATGTCTAATACATACTGATTTGGCTAAGCAATGTGCCTGTTTTTATTCGCTCTTATGCAGGGTAACAAAAACCGGTACATCATCGCTGTCAGAAGAGAGCTTTGTGTTGTTTCCATACACGAAGCTTTCCTGTCACTCGCTCCGGTGATCGGCGGGTCCTGGCCATAAATCATTGGTCGGGAACCACTGATCAGCATGTGCTGGAGCCAGTGACAGCACAGCCGAGCAGGCGGGTGCACGCACCCTACCCAGAAATTCAGAATCGCGTATATACACAAAATTTTGTGCAGCTGGCCTGCACTGTAGCAGTAAAACTACACTGATTGGTCAGCGAGTGGTAAAGGTGTCTGATGCTGAGAGAACATTAATATATCTTCTAATCAAAGCGGAGCTCCACCCAAAGGGGAAGTTCTGCTTTAAGGACTTGTTGTCACCCGCTCCTCTTGAAGCACTTTTGAGGAGCCGGGGGGGTACTGACAGATCCCAGAAGACTGCATTGACTAGTCACGATGCGCAGCACTGCCCTTAGTGAAGATGCTGGCGCCGAGGAACAAAGATAGCGGGCACAACCGACTGGGTGAGCACCACCGGTGGATCGTGGGACAGGTGAGTGGGTATTTTTTTAAAAGTCAGCAGCTACAGTTTTGTAGCTGCTGGCTTTTATTTTATTTTTTTTACAGGTGACTGGAACTCCGCTTTAAGAACTAGGAGCACACACCTTCATGCGCTCGTAATTCTAAGACCGCAATATCACTGACAGCCAGTGTTAATTTTTTTCAGCAAATTTCGATTTCGTTTTAGTCTTAGTCTTAGGACTAAAATAGCATTTTAGTTTTAGTCTTCTACAATTGTTTTAGTTTTATTCGTATTTAGTCGACTAAATCTCCAGGACATTTTAGTTGACTAAAATCGAATGGGTTTAGTAAAATTGTAATGCATTATTTAAGCATTTCTCTACAATTTCCAAACTCCTTATATACTGCTGGAGTGAAAAATCAAATCTCTTATTATTTATGGTATTGAGGTAAGAACATGCACTACAGACCAGTGTTAATTTTGACGTCAAATTTCAATTTTGTTTTTGTCTTTGTCTTTTGACTAAAATGGCATTTTAGTTTTAGTCCCATTTTAGTCTTTTGACTAAAATGCCATTTTAGTTTTAGTCGTATTTTAGTCATCTCAATTGTTTTCGTTTTAGTCAACTAAAATGGTATTAGTTGATGAAAATGTTTTAGTCGACGAAATTAACACTGCTGACAGCCGCCAGCCTCGGAGGAGCAATTGGATGCCAATCTACGTGGTTCCCAGTAGTGTGATCACCATGCCAGACAATCATAGAGTGATGATATGAGGTTTGTTTGCTGACAGCTGTAGCTGTCACTGTACCTACCTTTGTGTGACGTTCTGTACACTGTTTTACATACCTGTAACTCCTGACAAATCAGACCCTGCTCCTGTGTTTGGGTCACTGCATTTCCTTGATGTCTGCATGTCACATTTCAGCATCCCTGCAATAGGAGCGATATGGGCTAATGCATTGGTAGACAACCTCAGCATTCTAGCTTTTGTGGAACTAATTCCATGAGGCACTGTAAGATTCTGACAGTCCCAGGCATGACTTGCAGAGGAATGATGAAATTTGTAGTCCCACCACAGCTGGAGTGGCGAGATTGCCTACCCCTAGTCTAAGGGCTTGCTCACACCAGCCCTCACGTGCTATACACCATATAACACAGGCATGCTGATGTGTGACGCATTACCACGCTTTACACTTTTCGCTTTTTTTTTTTTTTAACTCTAAATGACATTTCATTCAGCTCAATGTGCTGTATAAAAAATGCAGACATGCTGCATTTTTATGCGAACACCTCAACACAGTGTTATAGCATGAACAGGGTACATAGAAAACAATTGATTTCCATATGCCCATGTGTTTAGTCTGCATTACTCGTTGCAAATGTCTGTTTCTTTCTAAAGAGGGCCCGATTGGAAGCTTTATGCAGCCCTATGGAAAGGTGGATGTAAACTGACTTCTGTTCCTTTACACCTGACTACTGAATCTGTCTGGTAAAATAAACAGAACTGATTGATGCAGCAGCCTTCAGCACTATTTGAAACTTCTACAATAGCCTTATGCATTTTACAGTGGGTCGTCCTGATGACCGCCTCTTATATGCATCGCTGTGTTGTTCTAGGGCATGCTCCATTGGCACCCCTAGTACTGACACCGCGCTCTTACTGAAAGCTCATGGTCAACTACAAACTATCAGGAGACAGTAATTCCTGATGACATCAATGTGCAGCTAATCAAAGTGCCGCGTGATTGGAAGCCCTTCCTACTGGCCTCATGCATCAAATCCACTTAAAGGGCCAGAACCCAGCAGCAGCAAGAGGTTACTAGACTATCATTTTTTCCCCACTGATTTGTCCCATGTGGAACGAAGTACGTGTAGTACTTTATCCCATGTTGCTCTGTGCTTGATAACCTTAGCTATAAGATCATACAGGGTGCTCCTCTTCCCCCTATGGCTCTCTGACAACGTAGCTAGAATAGAGAGGGTCACTTGCCTTGGCTCCAAGCAGTTTCCTGAGACAAGCAGTGGCAAAAGGAATGCAGAGGGAGAGGGGCGTCAGTCCTTCTGCATACCTCTTGCTGCCGCTTGTCTTGGGAAAGTGCTTGGAGTTGAGACAAGCGACCGGAAACAGCTATCTCCTTCCTAGCTTTGCTGTCAGGAAGGGGGTGTGTGTGTGTGTGATGGAGTCAAAGCTTAACCACTTGCCGACCGCCTGCCGCAGCTTGACGGCGGCAAAGTGATTCATTATCGCAAACCGCCGTCACCTGACGGCGGCCGCGATCACGAGTATTGTGAGCGCAAGCCGCCGGAGGCGGCTCACTGTGTTCTGGGGGGGGGGGGGGGGGGGCC
>BLSH010316896.1:7745-19095 GCA_018402905.1 Glandirana rugosa
GGGATCTAGCGGGGGACGTAAATGTCCACTGATTACTGTATAAATGTCATTGGCAGTGAAGGGGTTAACCTGCAGGGGGCGATCTAGGGGTTAATAGTGTTCCCTGGGTGTGTTCTTACTGTGGGGGGGTTGGGCTAACATGGGCATGAGAGATCTAACTGATCCCAGTGACAGGGATCAGTAGATCTGTCATGCCCCACTGACAGGGCGGGGAACCGCCGTGTTTACATCGGCGGTTCCCCGTTCTTTGCCCTGTAGCCGCTCATCGCGGCTCGCCGGCGGACATCGGGTCCGCCCGAGCCGCGGGCACACTCCTCAGGAGTGCGGCGGGTGCGCGCGCGCGCCGCCGCCGGCGCGCGCGCGCCCCCTGGTGGCCAAAATGCGAATCGCCGTTTATTTACGGCGATTCGCACAGGGCTCCCCCACTGCCGCCGTAAAAACACGGCGCGCGGTGGGGAACCGGTTAAAGACCCGATAGCAGATATATAATTAAAGGATTTCTTAGAGGAAAAGCTGTCACGATTGCTTCAATATACGCCCCTAACGTCTCACACACAAATTTCTTTAAGTCCTTTTTTGATGTCCTCGCTTTACATGAGTCCCCTCACTTAATTATAGGTGGAGACTTTAATTTAGCGGCCAATCCATCCCTCGATAGAAGCTCAGTCACTCCCCACACAAAGGCCTTTCCTAAATCATTATCTCGTTCTCTAATTGATTTTCAACTTATTGATACTTGGCATGCCCATAATATAGGCTGCAAAAATTATACCTTTTACTCTCACCCCCATAATAGTTATGCCAGACTAGATTACATATTTTGCACTCCTATACTGCTGGCCAACTCTGCTAGCGCCGAGATACATTCTTGCCCATGGTCGGACCACCAAATCGCTATATTTGAGACCTCACAAATTGCATATCCCCCACCCCATTTAACTGGAGAATCAATGATTCCCTGCTCTCCGACCCTATTATAATAAACCAAATATCATCCCACCTAGATGAATACTTTTAAACTTAACAATACTGAGGATATAACAATACAATCCCTTTGGGTGGCTCATAAGGCAGTTATCAGAGGTAAAATAATTAAAACTGCTTCCATTAAAAATAAAAACAAAATAAGGGACATTAAAACTCTTACACTAGAATTAGACAAACTATATAAAAAAATTAATAACTCCCCCTCTATCGACGTCAATAAACAAATTCAAATCAAAAGACAGGCCTTAGTTTCTATACTTTCTGCAGACACAGAAAAAGCCCTCAGATTTACAAAGGCAAAATGTCTTCTTCATAGCAATTCGACTTCCACTATGTTCGCCAAAAAACTCAAACAGATTTCCCCTACACATATCTACAAACTTAGAAACCAAAATGGTAATACAGTCTCACATCCACAAGAGGTAATGGATATTTTTACCAGCTTCTATCAAAACTTATTGTCAAATCCACATCCACTCCCTAGCGAGCAGGCTGAGTCCTGGTTAGATAATGTTAAGCTACCCTCTCTTACATCCTCCCAAATCGATAAACTCAGTACCCCCTGCACTGAGACCGAAATTAAGGAAATAATTAAATCCCTCAAAACATCCACTACACCAGGTCCAGATGGTTTTTCAACAATATACTATATTAAATTCTCCAATATATTATCTCCATGGTTGACCAAACTTTGCAACCATATTTTGAAAGGAAATTACTTCCCTGAGGACGTGCTCCTAGCCAATCTTTCACTGATTCCAAAACCCCAAAAGGACCACTCTTTACCACATAACTTTAGGCCTATTTCAGTCCTCAATAATGATATAAAAATATTTGCCAGATTTCTAGCCAATAGACTTGCCTCAGTAATTACATCCTTAATCCATCCTGACTGAACTGGTTTTATCCCCAACAGACAAATTATTGATAACACGAGACTTATCTCGAATATAATCCAAGATGCAAACTCCTCACTTCTCCCAACCTGCTTAATCAGCTTAGACATTCACAAAGCCTTCGACAATGTAAGATGGAAGTATCTAAATGATATACTTGCTAAAGTAGGCATCCCCAATAATTTCATCAGAGGTTTCAATGCACTATACCACAACCGTCAAACTAGAATCAAAATTCCCGGCTGTAATTCACAATTTTTCCCCTTTAAAAAGAGGCACCAGACAGGGGATGCCCTTTGTCCCCGCTTCTTTTTGCCCTTGCTATAGAACCTCTGGCTGAAGCCCTTAGGGACCACCCTGATATTAAAGGATACCCAAAAGCCCAGAATGAATTCAAAATGAGTCTATACGCGGACGAAGTGATGTTATTCATCACAGACCCTTTAGAATCAATTCCAAATCTTCTCTCGGTACTTAATCTATTCCACAACGTATCAGGCTTGGGGGTGAATGTAGACAAATGCTCAGCTATAGCTATTAATATACAATCTAATCTCTTAGAAAAATTAAAATCCCAATTCCCTTTCAAATGGTGCTTATCCTCATTTTAAATATCTAGGCATCTATATCGCCCCCTCATATAATACTCTATTCCAAGCTAACTATCCTAATCTTTTCAATAACATCCTCACCCTTTCTTAAAAACTGGGCTAATTACCGTAATTCCTTTCTAGGAAGAATTTGTGCCATTAAAATGGTCATACTACCTAAGCTTCTATACTATTTTAGAGCTCTCCCAATATTAATACCTAAAACTAAACTAGAATCTATCCAAAGATCTATTAACAAATTTATATGGTCAGGCGGCAGACCCAGATTCGGCAATACCATGCTCTATAGACCGCAAACACTGGAAGGTTTGGGTATCCCCAACCTCTGATTTTACTTCCTCTCTGCCAGATTCCTCCAACTTGCACAATGGTCTAGCTCTGTTAAACCAATACCATGGATAACATTTGAACGCAATGCTAGTTGCCCTTTCAGGCTAGAGAGCATTGTTTGGACCAACATACTGAACTCAAAACAAATTTATAAACTTAATAAAATTATTGCCCATTCTCTCCAAATTTGGATAAAATATAAAGACTCTGTACAACTATCTCCACTCATCCCTATTGTCGCCTCTTACTTTGGTGACTCGCGCTTTCCCCCAGCATTTAACAACCCCGACCAGTTTATCTTATGTGAACAGGCAGGACTTACCAACCTAAAATCTATTACACAAGACAATCTTTTTGCTACTTTTGAGCATCTAAGCAATACCTATAAACTTCCCCCCTCTGAACTATCTAATTATATTTTGATCAAATAATTTTATTCCTCTCATTATACATTTAATAGCCTCAATACCCCTTCTCCCTTTGAAAAAATATGTATTTCCTCCTCTAGGGATAGAGGACAGATCTCCGCTCTATACAAACTGTGTATCAACCCCCTAATTTTAGATAAATCCAAACCTAGGCTTCAATGGGAACAAGAACTCAATTGCAGTATCTCTATAAGAGATTGGTATACAATGATCGACAACCTCTGTAAGAGCTGCTGTTCCCCTGCTATACGTGAATCCCCATATAAACTTATGACTAGATGGTATATGTCTCCCGTTAGAATTCATCAATACTACCCTAACTGCTCACCCAATTGTTTTAGAGGCTGCCCTAACGAAGGAACCCTTCTACATATATTCTGGGACTGTAAACATTTAGACTCAATATGGAAATCTACTACTAACATTGCAGATAAACTAACGATTGATAAAATCACTCTGTCCCCGCAAATATGCCTTCTATTCAAAAAAATTCCTAAAGTACCTAGTCATATTAATAGTCTACTACATATCCTCTATGGCGCAATTATCTGGATGATCGCATGCAACTGGCGTTCTCTTTACATCAATTGGCAACAAGTTATCTCAAGAATGTCTACAATTAGACGCACAGAATACATCTTTTGTACCTTACACGATCAAATTAGTAAATATGAACAAAAATGGTCTCTTTGGGATTCTATAATTAGTGACTAACCTAATTTATTGTATAACCTACTACTTGATATCTTTTATACTGTGTAATATGCTTCTGCCTCTTTGATTATACTGTCAATCTTGTTTTGTATACATTTTTTGTTTTCTCCCTTCCAATAAAGCAATTTCTAAACAAAAATAAAAACTGCTGATAACAGCCTGTGTGTGCATGAACACAGGACAACATGATGGAGGGTTTATTGACTGTAGAAAAAAACTTCTTCAGCTGAAAACAGCTGCTGAAAAACAGTCAAAAAAGTCCTGTGTGTATGAGGCCTAAGAATACCTGTAGGTTAAAATCAAAATACAGACGACCACTTTAAGTTTAAAATCTATCAATTTAGTACTCCTAGTGGTAAGTTGTTAATCTCTAGTGAAGAGCTTTGTTGCTTTGCACTTTCACAAATGTGGTTAATGTCCTCTTCTCACCTTGCTACTAGTTCCAGCTCTGTGGGTTTGTTCTTTGTAGACAGAATAACACCAGTAAATGGCCTTGCTTGGTAAGGCATCTCTGCTTGCATTTGGTATTCTTCCTGTGCAGTGGGCTTGATTCACCGCTCTAGTACAACTTCATGATCTCTAATGTAATTAGCTGTCAGAGGCTTATAAATGCTAATTTATGCTCTTGAGCTAAACCTATATAAATCAATATACACTTTTTAATTATTTCAGACAAATGCAAGACCCGACATTATGTAAGGATAACCAAACTAATTACGAAACATTTACAATTCCCATTTCTCTTGTCTATATCTGACAATTCCATGTACATTCCATTATTCCATTTAGGTTCTGCATTACTGAACAAAATACTTCTCTTTTTTTTTTTTTTTCCCAGGCGAGGTTGCTATTCCACGCCCTGATCCTCCCATAGTGGGGAAGGTGAATCACCACAGTATCGAGCTGTATTGGGATATCAATAACTCCTCTCAAAGAAGAGGCCCTGTCACTAACTGGTTTAAATTTTCTATAGAAGAGGAAGATACGAAGACGCATGCTTATGGCACAATCTATTCGTAAGTATCTGTGTCACATTATCTATGCAATATAGGGAAACTGCATCCCTTTTAGTGTTTTCCCTTTCAAACATGCACCTGACATGATGTTAAAGTGCCCCCCTCCATCCCACATCTTAAAGTGGTTGTAAGATGAGACATGCATTAAGATAAAAATCCTTCTGTGTGCAGCAGCCCCCTCAGCCCCCCTAATACTTACCTGAGGTTCATCTATATCCAGTATTACTGCACGAGAGACTCAGCTGTCCGGGACTCCCCTCCTCATTGGCTGATACAGCAGCACAGTGCCATTGGCTCCTGCTGCTGTCAATCAAAGTCAGTGAGCCAATGAGGAGAGAAAGGGGACGGGCCGGGACACATAGAGCAGCTGCTCAGCTCGGGTGCCTCCATATCAAGCTGCTTGCTCTGGGGGCACTCAACAGGAGGGAGGGGTCAGGAGCAACGAAGAGGGAACCGAAAAGAGGAGGGTCTGGGTTGCTCTGTGCAAAAGCACTGTACAGAGGAGGTAAGTAGAACATGTTTGTTATTTTTAAGAAAAAAACAAAAAACGGGACTTTACTATCACTTTAACACCTTCCACACCACGCGCAGTATATTTACTGCGGCAGTGTGGACGTGTCCCGCGAGTCACCGTAAATAAACGCCGATTTGCAGAGTGGCAGCTAGGCGGGGCGCGCGCCCACCGTACTCCGGAGGAGTGTGCCCACGGCTCGGGCGGACCCGATGTTGCTAGCGAGCCGCGATGAGCTGCCACAGCAAAAGAATGGGGAACCGACGATGTAAACACGGTGGTTCCCCGTTCTGTCAGTGGGGACATAGGAGACCAACTGATCCCTGTCACTGGGATCAGTTAGATCTGTTATGTCCATAACAGCCCAGCCCCCTCACAGTTAGAACACATGCAGGGAACACATTTAACCCCTAGATCTCCCCCTGCAGGTTGACCCCTTCACTGCCAATGACATTTATACAGTAATCAGTGGACATTTACATTTCTGATCGCTGTATAAATGTCTTTGGTTCCAAAAAAGTGTCAAAATGGTCCGACATGTCCGCTGCAATATCGCAATACCGCTAAAAAATGCAGATCACTGCCATTACTAGTAAAAAATAATAAAAAATAAAAACCCCAGAAATTAATTCTCATCATTCGTAAATGCGGCAACTTTTGCGCAAACCAATCAATAAACGCTGATTGCGATTTTTTTTTTTTTTTTTTTTACCAAAAATATGAGGAAGAATATAAATCGGCCAATACCGATGAAAAAAAAAAAAAATTATATATTTTTTTGATTTGTAGTTTAGCAAAAAGTAAGAAAAACCTTTTTTTTGCAAAATTGTCGCTCTTTTTTTTGTTTATGGCGGCGATCAGAAATGACGCAGAGGTGATCAAATACCACCAAAAGAAAGCTCTGTTTGTAGGAAAAAAAGGACGCAAATTTTGTTTGGGTACAGTGTCGCATGACCGCGCAATTGTCAGTTAAAGCAACGCAGTGCCGAATCGCAAAAAGTGCTCTGGTCCTAACATGGGAAATCCTTCCAGGTGAAGTGGTTAATAAATCATTAACACCAACTAAATGCATTTAGGGAAACCTATATATATATATATATATATATAAGTAACGCACTGTTTTTTTTTCTGTGTTTCCATACTCCCATTGGCCTGTCCTGCCTGGGCTCCACATCCTGCATCGCCATTTAAAAAAAATGGCATTGGTGTCCAGCTTGTTCTTATCTTCACCAGATCTTTCCCTGTAGGAACAAAGCATTTTCCCCTGTGATCTTGCAAGATTCTGCTGTTTATAAACACAAGCTCCCTGAAAGGCACTGGTGACGTAGCCTTCCCAGGGGGCAGCTGTGAGGCCCTGGCTACATCACCAGTGCCTAATAAAAATGTAAGTTGACAAATAATATAGTTAGGTCATATTGAGCCGCAGCGGCTACGTGTGGAGAAGAGAGACTTTGGAGACAGTGGCACCACCCTAGGAGCACACGTACGGCAGATCCTGTCGTGAGCTACAGACAGATTTATCTGCCTCCCTTATTGTCCAGATGCACCAAGGTGTAGGGTGCTTTGAAAAAAGAAAATCAAGATATTTCTTGTGCAACAGCTGTGAGCAAACGTTTTGGAGAAAGGGCGACACAGGAGCTAGACGGTCCTCCTCCCCTCATACACTTCTCGTTTCTCTACAATATCTGGTGTTTTGAGATTACAATCTGAAATAAACGCCTCCCAGTATTTGGCACGAGGGTAACTGCAACACACAGGCTTGGCCAGAATTTTCTACCATACCGATTTAAAAGCACCATTCTGACTCCAGCTTTATCTTTCTATTACTCTCTATTGCACACCAGAATTAGGAAGATCTGTAGGTGTTACTAGCAGAGATATTGCGTATTGGATACACAAACACATTCTGCAAAAAGTCCCTGCCGAAAGGCTTGAACCTGAAACGCGTCGGACTCTTGTCCTTTTTTGACCGCGGAATGGTGTAGAGATAACATCTGTTTGACTGTTGGTGTGGGCCAGCAAAGCTGTAATTTTTGTAGGCTTTTAACAGATTGTCAAGTAATGTATTTACAACAAATTTTTTTGCAATACTCTGTAACTTTACTTTTCATTGAAATCTATGTGCAATAAATAATAATTATTTAAAAAAAATACAAAAATATGCTTTAGTGAATATTTTCTGCTCCACCACCTAGAAAGTCCCACCAATAGGGGTTCTGATTGTTTGGTGTTCAATTTTGGGACTGGTGGTGGTGTCAGCAATCAGTAGATCGCAATCTACCAGTAGATCTCGGACAGGTGACTGGTAGATCACAGTCTGGGCTTGCTGACCTGCCATTCCAGAGCATAAATCCCCCCTCCTCCCAGTATAAATCTGCCCCCATGCTGAAATCCGTCCTGCCAGCACCCCCCCCAATCTTAAGTCCTCCCTCTCTGCAAATCCCCTCAACACAAATCCCCCTCCCCCCCAAAAAACACCCCTCCTAGAATAGAACCTCTACCCCTCAAATGTCCCCTCCCAGCACAAATCCTCTCCCTCCCACTCCAAATCTCCCCTTCTACTCCTAACACAACCCCCCCAGCACAAATTCTCCCCCCCTCTAGCACACATCCCCCCAAATTCCCCTCCTAGCATAAATACCCCAATCATCTACCCTAGCACAAATCATCTTCCACCATGCAACAAAGGGCTCATTCACAAGTACAGCAGGGTCCCCTAAAAAGCGATCTGAGTATGTTTGTCAGGTGGTGACGAGGCGATATGTTGCCTCCTCGCCACCTGATTTAAACACGATTACCATGCAATTCATGCTGTTGCAAAATGGTAGTACGGCAATTAGACGTTTAAATCAAGTGTGAGGAGGTGACAATGTGCCCGGTGATCTTTGACTTCTCCCATGTTGTGCAGGTAGATCTCCACCTATTTAAGGTTGCCTACCCCTGCCGTAAGTCCTTCCTTTCAGGTTCTGTATGCTGGCTGGGCTCCAGGGCAAAGAGAAAGAGACAGACCATCACTGGTTGCCTTTTTAAAGCACACTCAGACACAACACACACAAACACCCTTTGCCCTCCCATTTAGCCCTCTGTCCAATGAGAAGCTATAAGAGGCCGTTCTTCCTAATCACCAGGAAGTATATTATTCCCCCGAACATCTTCCAGGAAGTATGTTGCTGTCTCCACCAGGTGGGACTGCTATATTACCATCAAACTTCTTGACCCAGATCAGCATTCCAGCAACAGCTGGCCTTTGATGTAGCTGTAAGTCAGGAAATCAGTCAATTTGATTCACATCTCCCCAGGAGGTCTTAGCTGACGCATCACATCAGGAGGCCTATGTGAGAACATCCTTCAGGAGATGAATTCCCATTTATGACTCCTTGTTACCCCTGCTGGGTAACCTTTCAATGCTGGCATTCCGGGCTACCCCCAGCCCCCAGTTGTCTTCCGTATAACCTGGTCTCAACCGTCCAGTTATATCTGATATTAAAAACATGTTGACTTCCAAGACTGATATAATTCTTTTGTGCATCAGTTCAAAAATTCATATTATCCATAAGCTTCTAATATCCTTGAATGCACCACCACCCCTTCAATTGCTCACTCCTTACCAAGAGTAATTAACCTCCAGATCTTAAGAAGTTAAAAGCATGAGATGAAAGACCTTTTGTGGTCACAGAGACAAACATCTGGCTCCACAGCTGCCACAACAGGGTCCCCCACTGGATGGCTCTCTCAATGGCTCCAATGAATATAGATGGCACTTTTCATGTGCCACTCAAAAAAAAAATAAAAACATTCCATGGCTCAGTAGCATTTAAAAGCGGGATTTATTTAACAAAGTATAAGCTGACAGGCTTGTTACAACAACGGGAGATTGCATATCACACTGCCATCAAAGCCCCAGCATGCGCGATGATGTCATGAGCAAGCTCCGTCCGATGCGTTCCATGATACGTCACATCTTCAGGAACATTCTGGTATGTGAGTTGCAGCAGTCTTTTTTTCAGTTTATTATTTTTGGTTCACGTTTTTTGTTAATTTTAAAGCATGACATGTTGGTTATCAATTTACTCGGCTTAAAATCATCTTTCACATTATACAAAAAAATTGGGCTAACTTATCTTATTTTTTACTTCGAAAAAGTGTATTTTTTCCAAAAAAATCCATTTTATTCTTTAGGGTCTCTGCTAAAAAAATATATATATATATATCATATAATTTTTGGAGGTTCTAAGTAATTTTCTAGCAAAAAATACTGATTAACTGATAACTTATAAACAACAAATGTCAGAAATAGGCTTGGTGCTAAACTGGATAATGAATGTGTAGTCTTCGTCTCGTCGTCTTCTTCTTTTTTTTTTTTTTCAGATAAATATGTAACCGAGATCCATTCAATGTCAAATAATCTTATCAGTTCAAGTCCATTGTTTTAAAGCACAGCCTGTAATCTTTATACTTTAATAGAGACAGTCATATTTTCTCTGCTTTGCAGAACAATGGTTATGCTTCACTGTTACTTCCCCAATGCAAGTCTATGAATCCATTAACTTGTTCAAAACAATGCTAAAGTCCAACACAAAGCAGTATTTCTTTCTGTATTTGTCACAAAAATAGTAACATACAGTAAAAGTGCTGCAAAAAAGAATTCTTGAATTTATTGCATGTGTCGATATCAATTAAATGAATGCTGCGGGGTTTCCATGAATTTGGCGCAAGGTTTCCATCTTCGTACACGCCTTCAGAAATGTGTCCCAAATGCCTTGGGGCTTTTACAGACAGGTGGTAAACTTGCCTCCCTCTGAAAAGCCATCTGCAATAGATTGCTCTTCAGAGGGCAGTAAAGCAGCGGCTGACCGGTGCACAGGAGGTGATACTCTTGACAACTGTTTTTTTAATTGCTGAATGCCTATTTTGCATTGAAGGTCTGCACTGCAACTGCAAGGCAAGCGTTTGGCTTACAGTTGCGGTGCGGCTCCATTTACTTCAATGGGAAGAGTTTGGCAGGTGGTGTTAAAAATGAAGCAAAGCATTATGGCCATGGAATGTGTACAGTCCTGTCAGGCTGTAATGTCAGAATCCTGGTGGGCAGTCGGCGGTGCGATTCCACCGCAGCTTAGCCACCTCTTTTTACCACCTCCGGCCGCCCGTGTGAAAGAGCCTGAATTGAATCCCCTTCTATATCTTTCGTTTAGAGCTTTTGGCTTTCAACCTGCAAAATGGTCTCTATCATCTTTCAGACTGTACAGTGGGAAACCTGTACTGAGAGAAACCTGGAGATTGTCCCCGGTGACCTTTAGTACTTCTCTTCTGTCTTCATGTTCTAATGGCTTTGTGGCTAGAACAGTTGTTCAGTTCATGTACCATCTATTTTCTTTATTTAGTTTCGGATCAAGTTCATATTTCTTTTAGGTTTTTCTTCTGTCTATGACTCGCTTTGGGAGATTCTCCCTCATTTCCTGTCCTTGTGACACCTGTTTATTAAATTGGGGGATGCAGTTATCATTGGAATAGAAAAGAGCAGACAGCAATAAAACATTTATTATAGAACCTTTTTGTTGTATGGAGTATATTGGTATTTATACCCTGTATCAATGATGGTGTTTAGAGGCATATATTTAGAAACCAAGCAATTGTATCATGCACCAGCTCTCTTCTTTTTATATGGTTTTATTCAGTTGTTAATAAAAAATACACAAGTTTTAGCAATGATATCTGCAGGACTGGATTAAGAGCATCAGGGGCCTTTTACTGAGGATTTTGGTGGGCCTTTTTATGCAAATAAATACAATTTAAAACGCAAACAATTTTTTGTTAAAACAAATTAAATTAAAGAGAGACGTAGGGGGTTAAATTATTT
>BLSH010316896.1:31603-74301 GCA_018402905.1 Glandirana rugosa
TTAACAGGTTATTTTTCACACATGCATACAACAAATTACACCCCAATATACATTCTACTACTCCTCCCGAGTATGGCGATACCACATGTGTGAGACTTTTACACAGCCTGGCCACATACTGAGGCCCAACATGCAGGGAGCGCCGCCAGGCATTCTAGGGGCATAAATTACACATCTCATTTCCTGAATACCTATTACACTTTTGTGAAGCACTGCAGTGGCACTGATGGGCACTGTAGTGGCATGGATGTGGCACGGATGAGAACTGATGTGACATGGATGATCATGAATGAGGCATAAATGGGCCATGGATGGGGATGGACGAGCGTGGATGGGGATGGCTGAGCGTGGATGGGGATGGCTGAGCGTGGATGGGAATGGCTAAGCATGGAAGAGGATGCCTGAGCATGGATGAGGATGGATGGGATGGCTGAGTATGGATGAGGATGGATGGGATGCCTGAGTATGGATGAGGATGGATGGGATTGCTGAGGATGGATAGGACTGCTGAGTATGGATGGGATGGCTGAGCACGGCTGAGTATGGATGGGATGGCTGAGCACGGCTGAGTATGGATGGGATGGCTGAGCACGGCTGAGTATGGATGGGATGGCTGAGCACGGCTGAGTGTGGATGGGATGGCTGAGTGTGGATGGGATGGCTGAGCACGGCTGAGTGTGGATGGGATGGCTGAGCACGGCTGAGTGTGGATGGGATGGCTGAGTATGGATGGGATGGCTGAGCATGGCTGGGGATGGATGGGATGGCTGAGCATGGCTGGGTATAGATGGGATGGCTGAGCATGGCTGAGTATGGATGGGGATGAGTCAGGAATTGGCACAGATCAGCGCTGTGGGCACTACAGATCCTGCCCACAGCGCTGCTGCACCCGATCTCTCTCCTCTCCACTGTACTTAACGGTACGGAGAGGGGAAGAGATGCGCTGGTTCACAACTGATTGCTCCGTCATTTGATGGAGCAATCACGTGGTAAAGGGCCGCTACCATTGGCCCTTTACCGTGATCGGACCTGTCAGTCACAGATTTTCCCAGGTGCGCACCCCAGGGGGCACGCGGGTGTGCAATTTTGGGAGGGCGTACTATGGCGTCCTCCCAGACCCATTATCTGACCGTGCTGCAGCCGGGTTTCGGCTATGGTGCGGTCAGTAAGCGGTTAATCTGAAGTAAGATGGCCGCATCCCTTTGGCAATGGTGGCAAGAGGCAAGGTAATCATCACTCATCACTCTTAAGCCTTACCTTAGTGCCTGGCACTGCCTGCTTACTTGATAGTTGCACGGTTTTGTTGTTGTTGGTGAAGTGAAGTTGCTGGCTCCTTGATTGTTCCTCCCTGGCGGATCCTTGCAGACTTCCAGCTTCAGCAGCTCCCTGCGACCCCTCCCATCCTGACTCCGGCCGTGTGAGTGACTTCATGCCCCTGGCCGCCGGGATGGGACTACAAATCCCCTTAGGAGGGGGGAGTGGGACTCTGGGTGGCTGGTACAGGTACTTGTGTGTGCCGGGTGCAGGAGCGCAGCACACTCGGCACATTGTCAGAGACAGGCAGCCTCACACAGGTACACAGAGTCTGTCACAGAGAGTGAGAGCCGCGACTCTGAGTACAGTACAGCTAGCGGCGCGGGTACTGTCTGCTAGTGTGTACTGTACTCTTGTCACTTCACCTGCACGGCCGCCGCCCCCCCCCCCCCCCCGTCACCAAATTGTTGGATGGTCTGACCCAGGGCAGATCCTCCCCTCCCTTGTACCGGCCCGGCCACAGTACAGCGGTGCTCAAAGCCGCGCAGGCTCAGCCATTAGTTTGTTGACACTTGACAGGCTCAGGCTGTCTGTCAGTGTCTCCCTGACTGAACCGGCCCACTGAGCCATCGGCCCACCGGGAAACTCCCGGTAATCCCGATGGCCAGTACAGGCCTGGGTGTCTCTCATCTTCCTCTTGACAATACCCCACAGATTCTCTGTGGGGTTTAGGTCTGGTGAGTTTGCTGGCCAATCGAGCACAATGATACCATGATCATTAAACCAGGTTTTGACATTTTTGTCAGTGTGGGCAGGTGCCAAGTCCTACTGGTAAATGAAATCAGCATCTTCATAACGCTGGTCAGCAGAGGGAAGCATGATGTGCTCTAGAATTTCCTGGTAGAGAGCTGCCCTAAATTTGGACTTGATAAAACACAGTGGACCAACACCAGCAGATTACATAGCACCCTAAATCATCATGGACTGTGGAAAATTTTGCATTTCATTGGGAAATCAAGGTCCCAGAGTCTGGAGGAAGAGTAGAGAGGCACCGAATCCAAGTTGCATGATGTCCAATGTGAGGTTTCCACAGTCAGTAAACACTCCTTACTGTGCATTAAACTAAATGGGAATTGGAGTTTCAGGCCATGTTTGGTGCCACAGTCTAGCTGCGTCTAAAAGGCATATAACAAGCCTTCTCTCCATCTCTTAAGATAGTAAACCTTATCGAAGATGAGATTTGTGAGTCAATGATAGTTCTGCAACCATCATCAGATATTCATTGAAATTGTATGAATAGTCTGAATATCTGGGAAAATGAAATAACAGTGCCTCCATGACACTGGCTGGATGGATGAACAGAGAGACTTAAAGCAGTTGTATACCCCACTTGGTGATTTTTACCTATAGGTAAGCCTATAATAAGGCTTACCCGTAGGTAAAATGAATATCTCCTAAACATACATGGGGGCTTCATTCTAAGGTAAGTATTTCATAATGTGCCAGTATGCAATGCATACTGGCACATTATGCTATTGTCTTGCAGTGCTTTTTTTTTCAGCGGTTTACTACTGCATCAAAAGATAAGTTCACCTTTGGGAACATGTTGCATGTTCCACACGTTTTTAGGGTGGTAAATGTAACATGTTCCCAATGCTGCAGCTGCTGCCCGATTTCCCCCCCCCCCCCTCCCGTAACAGCATTGCAGGGACAAATTCCCCATACTAACTGTCACTTTTTTAAATCAGTGTGGCTGTGCGGGGCTCTGCCCACATGGCCGTATCATTCATTCACACAGCTCTGTGTGTGAATGAACTGAGAGCCCGACATCCTTTGCGGCTGTCGGCTTGTGGTTCTCAATTACCATGGTGCTGTGGGGCGCCATGGTAGTTAGTTGATTCTTCCTGTCAATGTATCTGCTTGCCCATACAGGATCTGCAGGCATGCAGATATCCTGACAGATCTGAAGGAGCATGATACCAGTGTTCTGCTGATCACTGGTGCAATGCTTTACAGGCTCCAAAAATAAATAAATAAATGCACTTTTTTTTACCTGCAAATAAATGTGCAATTATTATTATTATTATTATTTTTTTTTTTTTGAAACGTGAACTTATCCTTTAAATTGAGAGCGCACAAAACACCAGGTCACCAGAGTAAAGGTTACAGGACAGAGAAGATGTGTAGTATCTCTAATAAAGCCTGGAAGACTCCTTACCAAAAGATAGAGGTAGCAGTGGGAATGGATTAAAAAGTTGATAGCTTTCTGTTAAAAAAAATAAATAAATACTGGCAGTATTTCAATACTACAGGGTGGGCCATTTATATGGATACACCTTAATAAAATGGGAATGGTTGGTGATATTAACTTCCTGTTTGTGGCACATTAGTATATGTGAGGGGGGAAACTTTTCAAGATGGGTGGTGACCATGGCGGCCATTTTGAAGTCGGCCATTTTGAATCCAACTTTTGTTTTTTCAATAGGAAGAGGGTCATATGACACATCAGACTTATTGGGAATTTCACAAGAAAAACAATGGTGTGCTTGGTTTTAACTTAACTTTATTCTTTCATGAGTTATTTACAAGTTTCTGACCACTTATAAAATGTTTTCAATGTGCTGCCCTTTGTGTTGGATTGTCAATGCAACCCTCTTCTCCCACTCTTCACACACTGATAGCAACACCACAGGAGAAATGCTAGCACAGGCTTCCAGTATCCGTAGTTTCAGGTGCTGCACATCTCGTATCTTCACAGCATAGACAATTGCCTTCAGATAACCCCAAAGATAAAAGTCTAAGGGGGTCAGATCGGGAGACCTTAGGGGCCATTCAACTGGCCCACGACGACCAATCCACTTTCCAGGAAACTGTTCATCTAGGACTGCTCGGACCTGACACCCATAATGTGGTGGTGCACCATCTTGCTGGAACTATGATGTCAGTGATAGGGAATTGCTAGCCATCAAGTTGGCCTTGGAGGAATGGCGGTACCTCCTGGAAGGAGCAGCTCACCCGGTATTGGTTTTTACTGACCATAAAAAACATAAAAAAAAACATATGCTGTGAAGATACGAGATGTGCAGCACCTGAAACTACGGATACTGGAAGCCTGTGCTAGCATTTCTCCTGCGGTGTTGCGATCAGTGTGTGAAGAGTGGGAGAAGAGGGTTGCATTGACAATCCAACACAATGGGCAGCACATTGAACACATTTTATAAGTGGTCAGTAACTTGTAAATAACTCATGAAAGAATAAAGTTAAGTTAAAACCAAGCACACCATTGTTTTTCTTGTGAAATTCCCAATAAGTTTGATGTGTCACATGACCCTCTTCCTATTGAAAAAACAAAAGTTGGATTCAAAATGGCCGACTTCAAAATGGCCACCATGGTCACCACCCATCTTGAAAAGTTTCCCCCCTCACATATACTAATGTGCCACAAACAGGAAGTTAATATCACCAACCATTCCCATTTTATTAAGGTGTATCCATATAAATGGCCCACCCTGTAGTATACTATGTTTCAGTTTGTGCTTCTTTTTTTTTCCATTTTCCATTATTTTATAAATTTGTAATGTTTATTTAGCAAATGCATTCTTTTATTGGAGTTTGATTTAACTGCACACTCAGGCCCCGTTCACACTTATGTGTCTTGTGCTGCGACTTGGGACTGCAAAGTTGCATGACAAGTTGTTCCCCATTATTTGCAATGAGGTACCCTTCATATCTGTAGGACTTCAAGTCGTGCCGACTACAAAGTAGTCCCTGCATTACTTTGGCCCAACTATGACGCAACTTGAGGTCCATAGCTTTCAATGTTAAACCCTCAAAGTCTCTGCAAATCCCACCTGAATAATATAGATGTGATTTCTGTACTATTTCTGTACAACTTTATGATATGTTTTCATTGTGCCAAAGTTGCAACAAAGTCAGGCCAAAGTCATACCGATCCGAAATTGTGGTAAAATTGCGGCAAAATCGCTGTAAATTTGCTTCGCCCAAGTGTGAAAGGGGCCTAAGGCTTCATACACACAAACCTTTTTACAGCCGCTTTCTAAATTTTTTTATTATAGCTTAAAAACGCTGCTCCATGTTATTCAATGGCCTCATACACACACAGACGTTTTTAAGCTGTAAGTGGCATAGGTGTTTATAAGGTGTAAAAAAAAAACACCACGACCAGCGCGTTCTGAGGTTCCAGCGCTAGAGCTGTTTTGCTGCAAACGCCGGTAAAAGCTCAAAAACGTGGCTTAACGTTGTATACAGAGCATTAAGCCTCATCAGGCATTTCTCTGCCTCTATTCAAAAACAATGGTTCCCTATGCGAGCCCATTGACTTGAATAGAAGTTGCACCAGAAGTCGGATCACAATGATCCGACTTGCGGTGCGACTTGTGTGCTGAGGATCTTGAAGGGGAACGGAACCCCCCCGCCAAAATGAGAAAAAAAAAATTCAGTGGGGTTGCCCCCCAAAAGAAACCAGACCTTATCCGAGCATGCAGCCCAGCAGTTCAGGAAAGGGGGGGCGAGCGAGCCCAGCACCAGAATCATACCAGGCCGCATGCCCTCAAAATGGTGGGGTGGGTGCTTTGTGGCAGGTGCAAAACACATTGTCCCATGTTGATGAGGACTAGGTCCTCTTCCTGACAACCCTGGTCAGTGGTTGTCGGGGTCTGCAGGTGGGGGCTTATCAGAATCTGGAAGCCCCCTTTAACAAGGGGGCCCACAGATCCCGGCCCCCACCCTATGTGACCCACCCCCCCATGTTGAGGGTATGTGGCCTGGTATGGTTCAGGAGGGGGGCACTCGCTCGCCCCCCCTTTTCCTGACCTGCCAGGCTGCGTGCTCAGATAAGGGTATGGTATGGATTTTGGGGTGGACCCCACGCCATGTTTTTTGGTGTGGGGGTTCCCCTTAAAATCCATACCAGACCAAAGGGTCTGGTATCTCTTAGGGGGGACCCCATGCAAATTTTTTTTTTTTCATTTTCGCGGGGGGGTTCCCCTTCACGATCCTGATCCAACTTATGGTGCGACTTCTATTCAAATCAATGGACTCACATAGGGAACCATTGATTTTGAATAGAGACAGAGAAACGCAACTAAAAGCTAGCGTGGATAAAAGCGCATCGATGCCAATGCAAAACGCTGATAAAATTGCGTTTTTTAATGCAGCTTTTTTCCTGGCATCGGTACTCGCTTTACAGCTTGCTTTTCATAACGCCCTTGTGTATGAGGCCTTATTTATATGGCATTGTTACATTTTACTATTTGTGTTACCTTGTGTAATTGGGATTTTTTTAGTGACACTATTGTTTGAAATGATTGTCTGTTCAAGGTTTTATGAGTGATCTTATGTTCTGCCTAGAAGGGGCGCATGATGGTCTGACATTACGTATTTACTGATATTGTATTCATTTAATTTACTTTGATTTGGATCTTGTTCAGCTGTGATCACAGCATACACTTCTTCATTTTTTAACATTATCATTGCCATTTTTTAACATTATCATTGTAATAACAATACAAATGAGTTATTTCTGACAATCAAAAATAAGCTTACATTAAAAATCTTTAATATTGTGAGTTATGCATGTCAGCTGGCCGGCTTTCCACAACTTCCTGGGCTCCCTGCATGCTTTTGAAGCTTATACTCTATTGTTTACGCTAAATTTTGAAGGACTACATATCCCATGGTACCTTGCTGCCTACAAGCAGTGATTTGTGTATTGACTACACCTTTTGAAACTCCTCCTCCCAGCACCTCTGCAGTTCAGAAGGCAGGCTCTGTGAATTCTGTGACACATCAGTGCCTACTCACAGGGCATAGTGAATATGTGTAACAGAATGTGTTTGGATCTTCACAAAAAAGTTTACAAACTTCAAGACCATTCAGATTAGTAGGAGTAGGCTAGAAATAATTGAAATACAATATGGAACTTAATATATGATTTTACATTCTGACCATAGATGCACTTTAAGCATTTACAGTCTTGGTCAAAAATTTTGAGAATTACACAAATATACGTTTTCACAAAGTCTGCTACTTCAGTTTTTATGATAGCAATTAATTGTAAAGTCCCTGTTTGCCATGAAAATGAACTTAATCCCATAAAAAAACATTTCCACTGCATTTGTGAAGAAGGCTTTAGGGCGCCTAAGAAAGTCCAGCAAGCGCCAGGAACGTCACCTACAGTTGATTCAGCTGTGGGATGGGGGCACCACCAGTGCAGAGCTCAGGAATGGCAGCAGGCAGGTGTAAGTGAATCTGCATGCACAGTGAGGAGAAGACTTTTGGAGGATGGCCTGGTGTCAAGAAGGGCAGGAAAGAAGCTGCTTCTCTCCAGGAAAAACATCAAGGACAGACTGATATTCTGCAAAAGGTACAGGGATTGGACTGCTGAGGACTGGGGTAAAGTAATTTTCTTTGAATCTCCTTTCCCATTGTTTGGGGCACAAGGAAAAAACCTTGTCTGGAGAAGAAAAGGTGAGCGCTACCATCAGTCCTGTGTCATGACAATAGTAAAGCATCCTGAGACCATTCATGTGTGAGGGTTGCTTCTCAGCTAAGGGAGTGGGGGGCTCACTCACAGTTTTGCCTAAGAACACAGCCATGAATAAAGAATGGGTACAACCATCCAAGAACAGTTTGGTGATGAACAATGCTTTTTCCAGCATGATGGAACACCTTGGCATAAGGCAAAAGTGATAACTAAGTGAGAAACAAAACATTGAAATTTTGGGTCCATGGCCAGGAAACTCCCCAGACTTTAATGGCATTGAGAACTTTTGGTCAATCCTCAAGAGGCGGGTGAACAAAAAAAACAAATCCCGACAAACTCCAAGCATTATATATTAGGATGTGTATTGCGCTTAGGATAATTAACTCAGCTGCTGCCTTCCAGAAATTCACTCCAAACAGGAGGGAATAGAGATAGTCACTGTTAACTTTAGCTGGATGTTGGCGCTGCACGAGTTGATAACTAGGAGGTGTAGAAAAAATAAAGTGCAAAAATGTGCTAGTATACAGGTGCTAGTATAAAAGTAAGTAATATTTTGTAAACATCAATTCATCTGCGATCCTGTGTATTACAACTCTGCTTCCGTATAATGTGTACCAGGAACTGTGCAATTGTGTTGATATAAAAGTGCTAATGCATAATTAATAAATAGACATAAATTAAGATTAGATTAATGTGTATATTAATGAACTGGAGCTGGTCATCAATATATAACTACGTAGAGGAACTAGAGAGTATATCTTAAATCCGATCGGAATTGAATTGGTAATAATCAACGAAAGATGTGCTAGTATGAAAGTAGGTGGCATTCTATATACATCAATTGGTCTGTGATACTGTGTAATACCACTTAGCTTACGTACAATACATGCCAGAATATGTGCAAATGTGCTAGTATTTAAAGTGCTAGTATCTAATAAAAGTGTATAAATTAAAAGTAAATTGTTATGCCTCCTAATGGATAAGCATCAATGTATGATGTGTAACAGCATGGAAAATCTTACAATGTATATCAAATCCGGTCACAGAAAAATTAATAGTAGTCCATTACATTACTGAGTGTACATATTGGTATTGATTGGTTCTCCGTTCGTTCTTAGACCCTAAAATGAATACTAGCATTTCATGCAAGTCTGAGTCTCTCAGCTAAAGTGCACTGTGCTCCACGGTGTTTTCATTAGATTCAATTAATGATTCTTCTTAGCCAAAACTTCATAAGGTGTTAAATTGCTGGTCACACGTGCTCCCCACCAGGACCGCTCCTTACCAGAGGGCACTACACCTGCAGGGGTAAAGCGCCTATCTTTGAATCCTGTAGCCTTGGTCCTCGTTTCAGGGCACTCCACTCCACCAGGTTCAGGGGAAAAAAACAAAGAGAGGAATCCATAGCGTGGTATGTAAAAATATGTATCCTTCTTTATTAATCAGGTTAGGATCGGATACATTTGGCAAGTAACATGGCAAGTTAAGGAATGCTACTGAGAATAAAAAAATAAAAATAAACCAGACTCGTCCTCTGTAGACTGTCACAGAGCCGGCTCTAGCGTGATATCGCTCCTAGACTGTGAGGAAGTCCCGCAAGCTTCCCGTGCCTCTAGGTTTGCGTTCCAACTCACCGCTCTGTAGAAAGCGGATGTGACGTGGGACGTACAGCTAGGTGTCACCTGACGTGTTTCGTCATAGACGTTATCGAAGCAGAGTTGTAATACACAGGATCGCAGATGAATTGATGTTTACAAAATATTACTTACTTTTATACTAGCACCTGTATACTAGCACATTTTTGCACTTTATTTTTTCTACACCTCCTAGTTATAAACTCCAAGCATTGATTGTAAGAATGGGCTGCCACCAGTCCGGATGTAGCCCAGAAGTTGATTGACAGCATGCCAGGGTGAATTGCAGAGGTCTTGAAAAAGAAGGGTCAACACTGCAAATAGTATATATGTAATTGTCAATAAAAGCCTTTGACACTTAAATACTTGTAATTATACTTCAGTATACCATAGTAACATCTGACAAAAAGATCTAAAAACACTGAATCAGCAGACTTTGTGAAAATGTATATTTGTGTCTTTCTCAAAACTTTTGACCACGGCTGTACCAATCCTGGTAAAGTGTGTCTAAATCCAAGAATGAAGATGTAAAATATCTCCGCTTACTGGCCCTTTGTTCCTTAGTTTTAGAGAGGTGAACTGGGTCAGTCTGATGACACTGCTTGGGATTTAAGTGCAACAAAAGTAGTATTGCTGGCTCACTATAGGAACTTACAAGCTTACTGGGTTCCTGGCAGGATCAACAGGTATTGTTTCCGCATATTGAACAGATATAGAGTTTTGTGCCTATGTGGATGGCATCAGTATGATTTAAAGTGTTACTAAACCCACAACAGTAAAATCAGTCAGTATATGCAGTAAAGCATGCTTGTTATACTCACCGTGGAACCTAAGGGGTTAATCCTTCGCATTGTGTAAAAAGGCTGTTTGATCCTGTCTTCTTTGATCCTCTCTTTCTTCCACAGTCCCCACTCTATCTGCTGATAGTACAGAGCCTTGGGGTCACTCTGCACATGCTCAGTTTGGTGTGTATTGCTAGAGAGTTTTTTTTTTCTTGGGAGGATGTGATTAGTACAGGGCCAATCAGCACTGTCCAGAGGGTCAGGGGTCCTGCAGCCTCAAAGGACAGTCAGAGTAGAATGGAAACTCCTCCTCCATTCTTTAACCAGACACCAATAGACGTCACAAGACTGCTATGTACTGCTGATGAGAAAAGGTATTTAGCAGTATAGATTTAGTAAAATCATTTCAATTGCATGTACTGTGGGAGACCAGATACACTATATTACATTACAAGTTTTACAGCAAGGCTCAATCCTCTCATCGATCCTCGACTTATCGATCACGGTGAAACCCGGGTGGAGGTTAGGACTGATGACAATTTGGAAAAGCTGTGTGGTATAGCCTAGATGCATTTCGTCATTCCGTCAATAGGCGCCGGAGCTATACCACACGGATTTTCCAAATTGTCAGCAGTCCTGACCTCCATCCGAGTTTCACCGTGAGTGATAAGCTTGGGATTGGTGAGCGAGGATTAAGCCTTGCTGTACAACTTTTCATTGTTATCTTGGATGCATGATTTTAATGTGCTTTTGTAAGTGCAATGTGTGAAGAT
Organism: Glandirana rugosa; assembly: GCA_018402905.1. Classification (NCBI taxonomy): domain Eukaryota; kingdom Metazoa; phylum Chordata; class Amphibia; order Anura; family Ranidae; genus Glandirana; species Glandirana rugosa. Next base: position 42,552 of record BLSH010316896.1, read on the forward strand.
TACCATTTATTCGGAAATAAATGCTTAATAGGGTTACGTTATGAGGTCTGTTTCTTTTCTCATGGCATGAATCAACGAGATGGGAGGTGATGTTGGAGCGTGTATGCCTGGTATATTTGAGCAATCAGTGATTCAGGACATCAGCAGCAGGATTCTGCTTGGCTCTTGACCCTGGATTACATTTATTAAGGGTTTATACCCAAAAGCGAGTTTTAAAGAGTGATTTGGGGAGAGTATATTCTAAGGGGAATGGGATCACGTGGTGCGATGAAGGTGCCATATGATTTACATCAGCTCAGCCCCCAGTGGATGAGATCATTAGCTGGACTTACCTGTCACAGGGTGAACTTATGGACTATGGCTAATGTATATGAACTTCAGACTGTCCATTACTAGGTGTGCAATACATCTTAGACCTCTTGCGTTAAAAATAGTGATTGTAAAGCACCTGAAAAAAGTGTCTCAATGCACCCCAGTGTGAAAGCCTGAGTGCTTTTACACTGGGGCAGTATGCTTGCAAGACGTTAGGAAAAGTCCTGCAAGCAGCATCTTTGGCGCGGTGCCCTGAGCGGTGTATACACTGCTCCTCCATTAAAATCAATGGACAGCAGTTTCAAAGCGGCTGCACGCCGCCTCGGAAGCGCGGTGCACCGGCGCATTTAACCCCTTGAGGGGGTTAAAAGCACCCCGCCCCTGCCTGCATAGTGGCGCTATGGTGCTACTATACAGTGGTAAAGCTCTGCTGAAACCATGCATTAAACCTCCTATGTGCAATTGATTTTGCCATATAATATTATGCATCACTTTGGGCAACCAGGGTGTCTGAAATGGATGCATTGTCCTATAGGCTGCCATGTTTGGTGGTTGATAAGAGTAAAGTCAACTGCAATGTAAAAGTGCTTATAAAAGCAAACAAGAAGGCCTTAAAAAATACAAAGCTCAGGGGTAACCATCAGCATTCCAACTTTACAAAGAATGCAATAAGAAATGCAAGGATACAATCAGGGAGGCTAAGCTAGAACACTAAAGGCACATAGTGGAGGAGAGTAAGAAAATTTTCCCATAGAGGAATAGTGGCACTCTGACAGATCCATCTCCACAGTTTGCGAAGACGGATCTGTCATTCGTCGGCTCAGCGGGGATCAGCAGATCGATCCCCGCTGAGCAAAAATGAACCTTGCACATGGAACGGCCGTATGAAAGATGCCTAAGTATATAAATAGTAAGAGAGGGGGCTCAGATCCTATTGGCCCCATAAAGAATGGTATATGGAATCTGGTTACAAAGGATGGAGAGATGGCGAAGGTTTTGAATATATTCTTCTCCTCAGTCTTTACGAGGGAAACTGGGGGCTTCAGTAACCAAAGCTGTAATGTTTATCCTTAGGGCATGTCACAGGAGGCATTGTCATGACTAACAGAGGCTAGAATTAGGAATAGACTTAAAAAACGTAACATTAATAAGTCATCAGGACCAGGTGGCTTGCACCCAAATGTCCTCAAGGAACTCAGTCATGTAATTGCCAGACCATTGTTCCTAATTTTTACAAGCAGTCTACTGACTGGTATGGTACCAGCTGAAAGCCAATGTAGCGCCAATATTTAAAAAAGGGCTGAAATATATCCCTGGGAACTACAGACCAAATAGTCTAACGTCAATAGTATGCAAGCTCTTGGAAGGGATGATAAGGGATTACGTACAAGATTTTAGTGTAGCCATGTGCTCACTTGGGGGGAGTAGCTAGTAGTTGTGGTTCACCTTATAGCTGCCCTCAATCCCACCATATCTCACACATCCGTAGACACTGACTAGGCCGGCACTTGTTTTTGTTGTTTTATGTAGGGGAAATAATTCGGATGGGGAAAAGGGTTGACTGTGGGATGCCCCAAGAATTATGGTACATGAACTCCATATACAGTTCTGTATATGCACACTGACACCGCAGACTATCCTTCTGCAGACTGTTACTCCTTGCAACTCTTCAGCACATCACTTACTGACCATTTCTCCTGCAGTCCTTTCTCTAACACTGAACTTGCAGACTATTACTCCTTCACTTCTCTCCAGCATATCTCTTCACCATGGCTAGCACATGGTGAGGCCTATTCTGTGTCAGCAGGACCTTAGGACCACCCATTACAGGCCAGGGATCACAAGCCCCTGAACATGTAGCTTAGTACGTTGGTGCTAGCTGGGCCTTTGATGAACTACAACTTCCAGGTCATTCCTCTTCCAGGTCCCACCGACACTCCTTCCCCTGACTGGCTCCCAAGGCTTCCACAGACTGCTATTCCTTTCCCAGCCTGCTCCAGCACTTTCTTTTTCAGCTCCCAGGGTCTTTCACTCACTGTCACCGGTGAATCACTTTAAAGTCTCTCTCTCTGTAGCACCTCCGCTGTTCTCCTGTTCCCTTCTGTGACTCCAGGAATCACTTCCACTGCTGGCTGCACCCGGACCTCAAGGCCTCAAGGTCACCCCCCAGATGGGGGAGACCTCCTGGGTAGAGGCCTCCACAGGGCCTCCTGCTACACCCCCAACTTCCACCTGACTTCTCCTTCCGGACTGACCCAGCCCAGAGTATATAAGAAGGCCTGCCCCCTGCCAATCCAGATTGGTGATTGGTCAGGGCTTCCTATGACACTCCAAATGATGACACCTTTTGTCCCACCTTTATTCTGGAGGGTTTAGTGACCTCATCTGTTGGGCTGCCCCAGACCTTCCTGAGCCACTCCCCAAGCCCAGATCAAAACATTCAGGCCTGCACATACAGTCAGGCCTGACTAAATCTTGCCACTCCTAGCAAAACCCTGCTACAAAAACGCACCCATACTATGGGTGCTCTACATTAGTAATGAAAATGATATCATTAACAGTAACCAGCATGGATTCATGAAGAATCGTTCTTGCCAAACCAATCTATTAACCTTCTGAGGAGGAGCTGCCATCTAGACAAAGGAAGGCCCGTAGATGTGGTGTTTTTGGATTTTGCAAAGGCATTTGATACAGTTCCCCATAAACGCCTACTGTACAAACTTAGGTCTGTCAGCATGGACCAAAGGGTGAGTACACGGATCGAAAACTGGCCATGGGGGTGAGTTCAGAGGGTGGTGATAAATGGGGAGTACTCTGAATGGTCCGGTGTGGAAAGTGGGGTCCCCCAGGGTTCTGTCCTGGGACCAATCCTGTTTATTGTATTCATAAACGATCTGAAGAATGGGATAAACAGCTCAATCTTGATATTTGTAGATGATACTAAGCTATGCAGGATGAGGAAACTTTGCAAGAAGATCTGGACAAATGGGATGGGCAACTACATGGCAAATGAGGTTTAATGTAGAGAAATGTAAAATAATGCATTTGGGTGTCAAAAATATGAATGCAAACTACTTTGATTGGGGGACCTTAGTTATGAGGAAAGATTACAAGCACTGAACTTATTCTCTCTGGAGAAGAGATGCTTGAGAGGGGATATGATTTCAATGTACAAATACAGTAATGGTGACCCCACAATAGGGATAAAACTTTTCAGCGCAAGGGAATATAATGACATGCGGCCATTCACTAACATCAGAAGAAATGCAGTTTTACCTTAGACTGCGTAGAGGGTTCTTTACATGAAGAGCAGTGAAGATGTGGAATTCTCTTCCACAAGCAGTGGTTTTGGCAGGAAGCATAGATAATTAAAAAAAGAAACGATTGGATAGGCACCTAAATGACCGCAACATACAGGGATATAGAATATAATATTGACACAAAAGCACACATGCATGTTGGACTTGGTGGACTTTTTTTTCAACCTCACAAACGATGTAAGTCATCCTGCGTCCATGACTCTCCTTTTGAAGGAAAGTGGTGTTAACCTTTTACCTGAATGAGGATATTGTGCTTCCATCATTGTGTCCCAAACCAGTATACCCTAAGGAAATGCTCTACATTCCTCTAAAGTAAATGGGGTGGTTAAATATGTCCCTGGATTTCGTGGGACAGACTCCATGTTGGTAGTTGTAAAGGGTCTTTGTACAGTGCATTGAAAAAGTATTCACACCCCTTGATATTTTCAACATTTTGTCATGTAAATGTATTTTATTGGGATTTTAGGTGATAGACCAACACAAAGTGGCTCATAATTGTGAAGTGGAAGGAAAATGATAAATGGCTTTTAACATCTTTTACAAATAAATATGTGAAAAGTGTGGCGTGTATTTGTATTTAGCCCCCCTGAGTCAATACTTTTGTAGAACCACCTTTCCCTGCAATTAGTTGCAAGTCTTTTTGGGGATGTCTCTCTACCAGCTTTGCACATGTAGATAGTGACATTGTTGACCATTCTTCTTTGCAAAATAAGTTTTGTCAGATGTTACAGATTTTCAATTGGATTTAGGTCTGGACTTTGACTGGTCCATTGTAACACATGAATATGCTTTGGTCCAAACCGGGGATCTCCAAACTACAGCCCTCCAGCTGTTGCGGAACTACACGTCCCATGAAGCATTGACATTCACAGACATGACTAGGTATGATGGGAATTGTAGTTCCTGAACAACTGGAGGGCCATAGTTTGGAGACCCCTGATCTAAACCATTCCATTGTAGCTTTGGTCGTGTTTTGCAGCGATTTTGCTGCAATTTTAGGGAATGCCTGTGTAAACTTGAGGTTTATGGACCTCAACTCGTATCAAAGTCGGACCAAAGTAGTACATGGACTACTTTGAAGTCGGTGCGACTTAAAGTCGCACATATATGAATGGTACTCATTGGAAATGATGGGGTAGGACTTGTCATGTGACTTTGCAGTCCCAAGTCGCACAAGTGTGAAAAGGGGCCTTAACAGGTTTTCTTCTAAGATTGCCCTGTATTTGGCTCCATCAATCTTCCAATCAACTCTGACCAGCTTTCCTGTCCCTGCTGAAGAAAGCATCCCCACAACATGATGCTGCCACCACCATGTTTCCCAGTGGGGATGGTGTGTTCAGGGTGATGTGTAGTGTTAGTTTTCCGCCACACAAGCGTTTTGCTTTTAGGGCAAAAAGTAAAATTTTCATCTCATCTGACCAGAGCACCTTCTTCCACATGTTTGCTGTGTCCACCACATGGCTTCTCGCAAACTGCAAATGGGACTTCTTATGGCTTTCTTTCAACAATAGCTTCCTTCTTGCCACTCTTCCATAAAGGCCAGATTTGTGGAGTGCACAACTTATAGTTGCCCTGTGGACAGATTCTCCCACCTGAGCTGTGGATCTCTGCAACTCCTCCAGAGTTACCATGGGCCTCTTGGCTGCTTCTCTGATTAATGCTCTCCTTGCCCGGCCTGTCAGTTTAGGTGGACGGCCATGTCTTGGTAGGTTTGCAGTTGTGCCATACTCTTTCCATTTTCGGATGATGGATTGAACAGTGCTCCATGAAATGTTCAAAGTTTGGGATATTTTTTTTATAACCCAATCCTGCTTTAAACTTCTCCACAACTTTATCCCTGACCTGTCTGGTGTGTACCTTGGCCTTCATGATGCCGTTTGTTCACTTGGAGAATACACTCTCCGGCCATCCACCTGGAACAGTGGTCTCTCAGTACTGGGAATTTGGTCTCCATTGCAGCAGGATCATATCTTTGCCTTTTGGCTTTTCCTTGTGAATAACTCGTGTTTGTTCCAAGTGGTATTCATGTGTGGCTGGGGCTCGCTGCTTCCCCCTGTTCACATTTTGCTGCCTGCCATGTGTGACAAGTGTGTTTCCAGCTTTCTAAATCAACTTCTTATACGCAAGTAATATTTTGCAATACTTAATCTCCCCTGAAGAAGAAATAGACAACGTATTTCGAAACATGTTGGGACTCCAGAAACCACTATAGGCATGGCCTTCCACTGTTATGTCTGCCTTGTATTCTGTAGAAGTATTGTTTTTTTCTATGTTTATGTATAAGAGGTTTTCTATGTATTTTTTTTTATCACTGTGGTCCAATTTAAGGACTGGAACTTTTAAAACTGTGTAAATAAAATGATTGAATTTAATATTTCTACTATAGCTTACTCTGCTGACCAAGGTGTCACCCTAAAAATCCCATTTGGGGCTTATATCCTCTTTTCTGTTTCTGGGTCTTCACAAAACAGCTGTATTTATTACTGAGATTAAATTACACACAAGTGGACTTTATTTACCATTTAGGTGACTTCTGGTTCCACCAGATGATTTTAGTTAGGGGTATCAGAGTAAAGGGGGTTGAGTACAAATGCATGCCACACTTTTCACATATTTGTAGAAAAAAAATTGAAAACCAGTTATTTTCCTTCCACTTCACAATTATGTGCCACTTTGTGTTGGTCTAAAATCCCAATAAAATACATTTACTTTTTTGGTTGTAACATGACAAAATGTGGAAAATGTGAATACTTTTTCAAGCCTCTGTAAGGACCTTCTTCAGCCCTTCAGTGCTTTGATAAGTACATTCTGGGCTTTCCATCATCAGGCATGAATTTCACAGGTTTGTAGGGTGTCTACTTGGTTGGTCGCTCATACAGTCACCATATTTTAAAAGGTGGACTGTAAAATCCTATCCTCTGCATTCATTGGAGGACACAGCACTCGCCCCTCTGGTTTGTTGCTGCTGGATGTGTAATTTTATTCTTGATATTTACACTGCTATGCCATGTAAATGAATTGTCCACAGCTGTGAAGGGGGATTTATTTCCCAGCAGGGGCTGCCCCCTGGTGTTTTTATGTGTGTGTGCACCTAGCACTTCTACTCCTGCAGGTGGTGATATGCCCAGTTGGTGATTTATCTAAAGCAGTGCAATGTCCTTCAGTTATCCTTCAATGAATACATAGACCATTATTTTTTTACAGGAAGTACAAAAAACGACTCCCTTTAGAGCTGTTGTAAAATTACTATTTGTTCAAATCGGTAGTCTCATACAGTGTATCTAGAAGAACTACCCCTGAACCCACCAACATTACCCTAGGGGTTCATATATTGCTGGTTTAACCACTTGCCGACCGCCAACCGCAGTCTAACGGCGACAAAGTGGCTCGATATCGCAAACTGACGCTGCGGCTGCAATATCCCTCACTGTGAGCGTGCGCACGCTGCTGGAGGCACGCTCACTGTGTCCGCCGGGGGGGCGCCAGGAAGGGGGTAGGGTGGACTCGATCACTAGTAAAACATGAAAAAAAAAAAACCCCAGAAATTAATTCTCATCATTCGTAAACGTGGCAACTTTTGTGCAAACCAATCAATATACGCCAATTGTGATTTTTTTTTTTACCAAAAATATGAGGAAGAATATAAATCGGCCAAAACCGATGGAAAAAAAATGTGTTTTTATATATTTGTTTTGGATTTGTATTTTAGCAAAAAGTAAGAAGTTTGGGTTTTTTTGCAAAATTGACGCTCTTCTTTTGTTTATAACGGCGATCAGAAATGACGCAGAGGGGATCAAATACCACCAAAAGAAAGCTCTATTTGTGAGAAAAAAAGGATGCAAATTTTGTTTGGGTACAATGTCACACGACCGCGCAATTGTCAGTTAAAGCGGTGCAGTGCCGAATCGCAAAAAGTGCTCTGGTCCTAAAGTGGGAAATTCTTCCGGGGCTGAAGTGGTTAAAGACTGTGCTATGAACACATACAAAGAAATTCCCCCACAGAAAGGGACTTTAAATAGGTTGAGCAACCGCTGTTTTGTATAAAAACAAAAGTTTATTACAACAAAAAGGTCAATAAATCAAGACAACAAAAACAAATGCAAAATTGTCAGAGTAGTCACATAAAAACATTAGCATTAAAAACGTTCACATAAGTATTGCACCAGTGTTGCCTTAGAAAGGTGTTGATTGAGGGGGGCACAGTTGATGGGCCGCAAAGAGTGCGGTTTACCCTCCGCGATGGAATGCGGTTACCCGACATATATGTTTCGAAGCCTTCATGCCCCTCATCAGGGGTAACTGTGCAACAGATTGTGGCAACCGCATATATGTTGTAGTAGGACACTAATGGTCTTCACTGGTTGATAATGATCACATCTGTGGGGGGGAGATGAGTAATGCTACAGATGGACGGACGGATCTTTGTCAGTGGGGCACATATGAGTGCATTCTTTTTTTTGGTGGGGCCGAGGGGATCTGCCCGCGGTCCCAAGTATATGCGTCTCTCTATCTCTGCCGACCCTCTATTGCCAGCCACCACGTGTGTCCATCCGCCACTCAGATTGTTCTCGAGTGTTCAATCCGAGTGGCAGACGGACACACGTGGTGGCTGGCAATAGAGGGTCGGCAGAGATAGAGAGACGCATATACTTGGGACCGCGGGCAGATCCCCTCGGCCCCACCAAAAAAAAGGACATGATTGATTTGTCTCTCCTGTTTTGACCTCATTTCTCTCCCTTCCCTTCTGGACATCTACATATATTTTTTTGATCTGGATCTGTAAATTATCTATTGGAGGTTCTTCACCGATATTTTTGAATGCACTCATATGTGCCCCACTGACAAAGATCCGTCTGTCCATCTGTAGCATTACTCATCTCCCCCCACAGATGTGGGGTATATCTGTGATCATTATCAACCAGTGAAGACCATTAGTGTCCTACTACAACATATATTCTGTTGCCACAATCTGTTGCACAGTTACCCCTGATGAAGGGCGTGAAGGCTTCGAAACCTATATGTCGGGTAACCGCATTCCATGGCGGAGGGTAAACTGCACTCTTTGCGGCCCATCAACTGTGCCCCCCTCAATCAACACCTTTCTAAGGCAACACTGGTGCAATACTAATGTGAACATTTTTAATGCTAATGTTTTTATGTGACTACTCTGACAATTTTGCATTTGTTTTTGTTGTCTTGATTTATTGACCTTTTTGTTGTAATAAACTTTTGTTTTTATACAAAACAGTGGTTGCTCAACCTATTTAAAGTCCCTTTCTGTGGGGGAATTTCTTTGTATAGTAACATATGATGGGATGAGGTTGCAACCATCAAAATTATCCTAGAGACTGTATGGTATATTAACAGAGTGCTATGAACACATATCCTGTGGAATACAGCATGTACAGCAACCTTTTAACAATCAGCCGCAGCTCTTTGCTATCTAAATATCCGGTTCTCCTCATCCCTCATCTGCATATTAAGCAGTCATTTTGCCTTTTGCAATCACACATGCACAGCGGTAGTGCACTATTGGTATGGCTGCTGACATTCTCCATTAAAATGTAGATTGTTAAATAGTTGCATGAAAAGCCCAGCAGTGGAAGAGCAAGCTCGAGGTCATAACCCTGCTATATTAAATAATACATTGGGCCATCACTATTTCATTGCTCATTCTTCTTCTTTCCCATGGTGCTGCAATTATACTGGAGAATGTATAGACTGTAGTAGTGCCATGCACTGTTATATGCTGCAATAAAGGCTTCCTTTACCATTTTATCTTTGTTTACTGGTGCATTTTACGAAGTGTGAGGGAGGTTTAGTAAATTGACCACCATAATAAAGAGTTCCTCTGTGACCAGCCAAGAGAGATTTCTGTGGCAATGTTGAACTGGAGTCATGAGCACAGACAATCCTGCGGTGTTTGCATGGTTACTTGTTTTGCTTGCTGTCTTTTTTGTGAATTAGCAGTAAATAATAAATTGTGTTTCCTCCTAGCCTTAAACTGGGTTTTGTTTTATTTTCAGACAGTCTTCCCCATAATTTTAACTAGTTTTAAGTTGGGTTTTCCCAAAGTATGAAAAAGGCAAAACTTTTTTAAACATTTTTTTTGGATAGCGTAGAGAAAGATTAATACCCCTATTAGATTTTCTGCTGCCACGGTCCTGCTGGGAATAATTTTGTCCTGAAGGCACAAAAATAAATGAGGAAATGTATCTAAAGTGAGTGGAATTTCTGTCTAAGAGAATTGTCACAGAAACTGGGATCCCCATAGGAAGATTTTCCCTTAACTTCAGCTCTTGTGACAACTCAACTTTTTTGGATTTTTCCTCACTTCTGCCTTAGACACTGGTCACTAAGCCAAAGAGGGTTTCAAATTTTATATTTTTAAAGTTATATTAATGTTTAAAATGGTTTTCTCCATTCCTACTGATGAGGTGATTACTTACAGTGTATGGTGTTTTCTAATGATTGCAGTGGCCTTGTCCTCTGGATCCTGATTCTTTTTCCTTATATGTTCCTGTGGAGCCATCCTTGCATGCATGCTCCCTTACCCACACAAACATCTTCAGTGCCGTAGGATGAAAAGCCACTTCTCTGCTCCAATGTCTTTCCACCTCAAAGGCAATAATTGGACAACTGCTGTCCCTTGTGATTTGGTACACAGAGTGTTTTTTTCCTGACAGGAAGTTTAGGGAAGCTGCACTCAGGTATCCAGAGCTGGAGGGAATTGACTAAAGTGGAACGCCACCCAAAAGGGGAAGCTCTGCTTGTCTGCCTCCTCCCCCCTCTGCTGCCACATTTGGAATCTTTTAGGGTGGTGGGGGAAGCAGGTACCTGGTTTTGACAGGTACCCGCTCCTACTTCTGGCTGAGTTCGCCAGGGCAAACTCAGTCAGAAGTTCAGCCGCCCTCCTCCTTCCCCTACAGCGGGCCCATTCACAGAGTGCAGCACACTTTAAGAATGTGCAGTAGGGAACCAGCTGTGAAGCCGCAAGGCTTCGCTGCTGTTTTCCCTAGTTGAGATGGCGGCTGCAGCACCTGATAGCCGATTGAAAAATGAGGACACCGCTGAAAACAGGAAAATGTCCTAATATTAAAAGTCATCAGCTATAGTATGTGACTAAATTTTTTTCTGGAGGAGCCCAGAGCTCCTCTTTAATACAGTATGTAAGTGTTTGAGCACACTTTTAGGCCTTATTTATATGGCCGCTGTGGCCCACACACTATGAATGAGCACTTTGTTCATATGGCTGGAGCCACCAGGGGCTGCATGCAGGCAACATGTGTTTCTCTAGGGCAGTGGTCTTTGCTTGCCTTTATCCAGTTCTTGAGACCTTTATTCCTGCCACTGATACAAACAATGGGGCATTATTCCTGCCACTGATACAAACAAGGGGGCATTATTCCTGCCACTGATATCAACAATGGGGCATTATTCCTGCCACTGATCCCAACAATGGGGCATTATTCCTGCCACTGATTCCAACAATGGAGCACTATTCCTGCCACTGATCCCAACAATGGGGCATTATTCCTGCCACTGATCCCAACAATGGGGCATTATTCCTGCCACTGATCCCAACAATGGGGCATTATTCCTGCCACTGATCCCAACAATGGGGCATTATTCCTGCCACTAATACCAACAATGTGGCATAATTCCTGCTCCTGACACCAATAATGGGGCTTAATTTCTTCCACTGGCAACAAGAAAGGGGCACAATTCCTCCCACTGTCACCAACTATTTCTTCCCCTAATACCAGAGATCAAGTATTGTTTACTCCCAGTGGGTATAGTCCGGCCTCCTTAAAGTCTTAAGGACCATAAACTGGCCCTTTCTTTAGAAAGTTTGGAGACCCCTGCTCTAGAGGAAGCAGTGGCTGTACAGACACAGCCACTCATCCTATTGTAACAGGCGTGCATGGGCGTGTGAGTGGCCCCCGAATGCAGGCAGTGTGCATTTGGGGCTGTGTCACCATTGAGAATATAAATTCATGCAGCTGTGCAGTCTGTACATGATTTGCCCCCATTGGTTAAACTACATTCTGGAGTGGCCATATTTTTATTCTTTTGCTGTGTAGTAAACACTATATGTTGATCTGGTTTATTGTAACCATATATGCTTGAAGTCAAATAAAATCATTAAAGCATTAGCAGCGCTCAACTGATGTCTTATACACCATATGCATCCAAGCAGTTCATAGTTGTTACACCATGTGATCAATGCGACCGGTAGTAGAGTATTGCCACTAAGATTTTGAAAATGTTAGTAATGATCAAACATAACAGTCCCTTCACCACACCTCATGAGAACCTCTCCCTTTTAGATGTTGCACTCACCAGATCCTCAAAAAATAATCACCTTTAGATAATATCCTGATCACATGAAGTCTCCCTAGAAACCAGATCCTTCTCTGATCATAGTGACATTCATATATGTTAGGTCATCAAAACTGACTCGCCCTTTCATTGTGTTGGCTATGGACTCCGGCTGCTCAAAGAGTTCTTTCTACATGAAAGCGTTCATGTTGCCAAAGCTTATGGACTTAGTCACCAGTTGTGTGAAGTCAGACAGGCCGATATAATCATATATCAACAGGGAAACACTCCAGTAGCAGCTTCCAGGGGGATGATCCAATGGCAACTCCCAAGGTCAACAGCTCCACCGTTAAAGCCAGGTCACCTCTCTCTTAGTTGCATAGAAACGGTCACCCATCTTTAAGCTCTGAGCTGAGGTCAGTTCTCCAGCAGGCCATTCTTGCATCACGTTCAGACCTGAATTGTAGCTCAGCTGAGCGATCCTCACAGGTGGTGTTAGGTGGGATGCAGCTTCTGGTCACAGGACCTTTTGCTCTGTTCAGTTTTTCTTTCCTCCTATGTGCAGAGGGTCCACTACAAGCTGAAGATCCTGTCCAGGTGATACAGGGCGCGGTGTGCTGGGTGCCCTGCTCTGAATAGGGGCCCCTGGAGAACCTCTGAGAAAAGTGTCCGTGTGGAGCTCTCCTCTCCTCACCTGACTGCTGAGACAGATGTACACAGCGACCTGACTAAGGATGGAGCTCCAGAGGTGAGGAGGATGAGCAGTCTGCTTTAAAAGAGAAGTATGGGTATTTTTTAAATTGTAGAATGATACTTATCTAGGTGGATGCAGCATTGGTCCGATGTATCTGTCCCCCGCTGGCTATAAGGCTGGAATACCGTTGATCACTTGGTTCTCAGAGCTCCCTGAGCAGAGAGCTAGTGGCTGGCAGTCACCGGCTCTCTGCTCTGCCCCCTCCCCCTGCACTCACCAAATTGCTGGGCTGTGGAGGGGGCGGGAGTGGCCGACTCAACCTCTCAGCAGCTTGCTGAGAGGCTGAGCCGGTTGCCAGTCCAGGCATGTGGGCAGATCCCGACCATATGGTCACGACCTTTCCCAAGCCTGGACTGGCTCTGTGCCAAGCCAACAGCGGGCTTCAGCCTGCTGAAAACAGGTCATGGGAGTGCAGAACAAACTGCACTCCTGTGGCCCATAGGAGAAGTACAGCCAAACAAGCTTTTGGCTGTACTTCTCCTTCATGTATATGTAAACCCAGTTTCTATAATCTCATGTAATAGAAAAGTATAGTCTTTACTAGTTATTTTCAGTTTTCGAAAACAAAAACACAAAACTTGGTAATCCTGCCATGGAGGTCCTTGTTCAGGCGCTTCCTGTGACAACACTCTGTCCCTGTCTCCCATTTGCTCTTCTATGCTGTCACCCTGTTACATGCATAAGCAGCTCTGCCAACACTCTTTGTGCTGATGTTCTCCACTGTTGTAACCATTAAAGTGGTTGTTAAGCCACTTGTATAAAATGCTTCTATTCCCTCTGTATTAGCACAATAAGTTCCCCTGTGCCTCTGTTATAACATATATATACTTATCTGTATAGATATCACACAGGCTTCCTAGGATCAGTTGTCGTTTTTCTCTCTCCTCTGCTCAGCAAAGAATTCCTGAGGGTGGGGCTAAGCACTGCTGCTGAGGTCAGCTGGAGAGGAGAGAGAGAGCTGTGTGTAGGAAGCCGGTGTGTTATCTATATAGATAAGAATATTTATGATATAACACGGACACAGGTGAACTTCTTGTTCTAAGGCTAGGTTCACACTGCTGCGGGAATTAAATTGTGCGAGTTCAGCTGAACTTGCACCATTTCATTGCCGCATGTCAGTCCCATATGTGCGGGTTTCTGCACAGATGTCAATGGAAATCGCACCTGAAATTGCCAAAAGTAGTACAGATACTACTTTTGGAAATAGGTGTGGCACTGCAAATGCAGCGTCGCACTGATTAGGACGTGCCATTGCCGGAAATTTCCACCGAATTAACATGCGATTTGACATGTCAAATCGCATGCCAAAAAGCACCAATGTGAACCAAGGCTACTACACAGGGGATAGGGGCTTTAAAAGTTGGTTATGAGAGCAGAGAAGAGACTCTATGTACTGATAGGGAGAGGGAGGAGGAGGGAGTTGAAAACAGGCAGAGGAGAATAGGAGAGCTGCTAGTGAGACTGCACAGACCACGGGCTCTCAGGATAAGCTAATATGATAGGGGAGTCAGCACTCGTGGAGGAAGACATTATCAAACAGGTATTTTAGGGGATACAGAGGGGTAATTTAAAAAGCAAAAGCACCATGCTGCTAATAGCACATTAAAGAGACAGAAACAGCATTTTTTTTTTTGGGTTGACAAACGCAAACAAAAGAAAGCAGCCCAGAGCAATGATACTGCAGCTGCTGCTGGAGTGCATGCATCAAGACATGTTCTCCTCCTAATACAAGATTGTTTTTTGTCATATAAACAGAACTGTACATACTCTAGAAAACAGCTTAAAGCTTTTATGCAGCATCATCATATTTCCCCCCATGTTCTTCTCTCCGTGTGAACTTGAAATGACCCTTCTGTCTACAATGTCTGCATTGCATTTCTACTTGCTCAGGTGAACCTTCGCTTATGCTTATGCTGATGCAGATACAAATCCATGTTAATCCAGTTTGTGATTTTTCTTTCACTATGATTATTTGAATAGAGATTATTTTTCTGCTTGGTTCACCTCTGCATTGTCACCATATCTAATGAGATTAGACGGCTTGCACGGCGGAGGAGTGCTGTGTGCACCACTAGGTGGCAGACTTACATTGGTAATGCTGCAATCACATCTCCGGAGACCGCCTGATTTTTCCGTTACAGGTTTTACTACTTGAAGACCGAGAACATTTCACAAAGTATTGTTGAAAAATAATTTTTGATTAAAGATGATGAAGCTGCAAACAAGGCTGCTGCTATGTTTTGTTGCACCCGGTGACACTAGGCTCTTGGCAGCTTCTGCAAGCACCGTAAATATTTCATTAGACCATTTACTTCATGTAGGCTGGGAAGCCGGAGGAATTCAGGTGAATTTTAATTTCAAAACTGAAATCTGGGCCTGCGTGCATAATGTCAAATTTGAGCTAAAAAAATACGTAAAATATTAGAGAAAATTGAATATGATGCCAATAGCAGTCAGATTACAGCTCTCTAGCCTAGAGTATTTAAAAAAAAAAAAAAAAAAATATTTATGCTAACGTTTGGTTGTGGTGGGCAAGACCATAATACTGTAGTGTAGAGTGGCAGTTCCTAAAGTGGAACTCTCTCAATCAACATGAACTGTTTTTAATCCTTATGCTGTTAGCATTAGTAAATGTATAGGAAGGTCTATTTATTTTTATATATTTTAAACTTTTGTTTTACGTTTCTTCTGTTACTTCCTGGTTTCTGGCCTAGGCAAATTATGTCATACATCCCAGGAGCCTTCAGAAGGGGAGGAGGGGCTTTCTCGGCAAAGCACACCCTCCTACCTGCATGCCTGAGATAAGAACCGATGGATTTCAGGAAGTAAATGTTACATTAAATTGTTGCTAAAGCCACAACACTAAAATCAGTATATGCAGTAAAGCATGCTTGTTATACTCACTGTGGAACCTGAGGGGTTAATCCACATTGTAAAAAGGCTGTTTGATCCTGTCTTCTCTGATCCTCCCCTCCTTCCACTGTCCTCTGATAATTTCCTGATAACACAGAGTCTATGTGGAGTGTGCATTGCTAGAGATCTTTTTTTCTTGGGAGAGTGCATGTGATCAGCACTGTCCAGACAGAGGGTCAGGGGTCTTGATGTCTCATAGGACAGTCATAAAACTCCTCCTACAAGCTTTAACCAGTGCTTAGCTGAACGATGATAGAAGTCACAAGACTGCTATGTACTGCTGAGGGGAAAATGTATTTAGCAGTTTCTATTTACTAAAATAATTGCATTTCCATGTTCTGTGTACTCTGGGAGACCAGATATAGTGAATGCAGGGTCCTGGGTTTAGTAACACCTTAACTATCTGCCCTTACTCAAGATGGCCACGGCCAGAAATGCTAGGGGGGTATTTGTTCTAAGTGATTTTGCAGCTAAATAAATCATAGGAATATGGAAGGATGGGGGGGGTTTGCTTTGAATGCTAAAAATAAATAAATAGCGTTTTTGGTTTGTGGTGCTCGGATGCAATATAGTTCCGCTTTACAGAGTAACTCCACTATTGTTCAGAAAAAAACATTCCCATCTGGGTGATCTATGTATATTGCATGGATTTTAACAAACTTTGTTGCAGATTCCTACCTTTTGTTATTCTGAAGAAATCCCAGTGTGTCTGTCTGTGCCTATGTGTCTGTGGGAGTGGTTTCATAATTATCCACTTCAAGACCGAGCCTCTTTTTTGGGTTCTGTTTACAAGTTAAAATCGTTTTTTTTTGCTATAAAATTACTTAGAACCCCAAACATTATATATATATATTTTTTCTAACACCCTAGAGAATAAAATGGCGGTTGTTGCAAAAACTTTATGCCACAGCGGTCTTACAAGCGCGATTTTTTTATTTAAAAAATCACTTTTTTGGGTTAAAAAATAAGACAACAGCAAAGTTAGCCCAATATTTTTCCTTATTGTGAAAGATAATGTTACGTCGAGTAAATTGATACCCAACATGTCATGCTTCAAAGTTGCGCCTGCTCGCGGAATGGCGACAAACTTTGCAACTTAAAAATCTCCATTGGCGACATTTAAAAATTTCTACAGGTTACCAGTTTAGAGTTACAGAGGAGTTCTAGTGCTAAAATTCTTGCTCTCACTCTAACCATTGCAGCGATACCTCACATGTGTTCTTTGAACACCGTTTTCATATGTGGGTGGGACGTACGTATGCGTTCACTTCTGCGTGCAAGCTTGCAAGGACACGGTGCTTTAAAATTTATTTATTTTTAATTATTTATTTTACTTTTTATTTTTTATTTTTACACTGTCCTTTATAAAAAAAAAAGTGATCACTTTTATTCCTATTACATTAACCACTTGCCGACGGCTGATCGGCATTTGACGGCGACAAGGTGGCTCTGTAACGCGAATCGCCGTCATGACGGCGGCCGCGAGATCGCACCCAGTAAGCGTGTGCGCGCCGTGTCCGGGGAGGGCCAGGGAGCGGGTGCGGCGGATTCGATCTCCGCCGACCACCTGCGATGCCCCCCCCCGGAGTGAAAGAACGGAGGTCCGTGTAAGTAAACACGGACCTCCGTTCTGTGAGGGGGGGAAGGGCTGTGATCACAGCCTTCCTCTACACGGAAGCTGTGATCGCTTCCCTTCCCCAGCTAGGGCAGCCCACACACAGTTAGAACACGCCCAGGGAACACAGTTAACCCTTAGAGCGCCCCCTGCAGGTTAACCCCTTCACTGCCAATGGCATTTACACAGTAATCAGTGCATTTTTATAGCACTGATCGCTGTATAAATGCCAATGGTCCCAAAAAAGTGTCAAAATGGTCCGACATGTTCGCTGAAATATCGCAGTACCGCTAAAAATCGCAGATCGCCGCCATTACTAGTAAAAAATAAAAAAACCCCAGAAATGAATTTTCATCATCCGTAAACGCGACCACTTTTGCGCAAACCAATCAATAAACGCAGATTGCGATTTTTTTTTATCACAAATATGAGGAAGAATATAAATCGGCCAAAACCGATGAAAAAAAATGTTTTTTTATATTTTTTTTTTTGGATTTGTATTTTAGCAAAAAGTAAGAAATTTGGGTTTTTTTGCAAAATTGTCGCTCTTCTTTTGTTTATAGCAGCGATCAGAAATGACGCAGAGGTGATCAAATACCACCAAAAGAAAGCTCTATTCGTGGGAAAAAAAGGACGAAAATTGTCAAAATGCGCAATTGTCAGTTAAAGCGACGCAGTGCCGAATCGCAAAAAGGGCTCTGGTCCTAAAGGGGGAAATCCTTCCGGTCCTTAAGTGGTTAATCTGCTGCTGAGACCATTTTTATCACACGCAGAATCGCCAGCTGAAAAAAAAAAATACCGGGATTATGGTAGCTATCTGCTGCACAAAACAACGTACATGTACGCTGTTTCCGCCTCGCGGTCTGGGGCCCGCGTCGTCAGCGACCTGCTCCCACTGTGATTGGACACAAAGGGAGCCAATCCAGTGAGCGGCCGCCGGAACCCGATGATCATTTGGAGGAAAGGCAGAACGGCGGTCTCCTGCTGCAGTCAATCAACTCCAGTGACACAGGAGCCGGGCGGTGGGGCTGAGTCCTGCTGTATGTGCGAATACATGCAACAGCAGGACTTGGAAGCATGCCCACACAGGTGACCCCAGGGAAAGCGCTTTTTTATTAAAAAAAAAAACGGGAACTTTTAGTATCAATTTAAGGGGGTAAAACCTTCCAGAGCTGAAGTGGGCCCAGAGGCCTGACCATTCACTGCAACAAAAAGCATCCCATAAGATTCTATGAGCATTTTACACATTGTATGCCAATTAGTGTTTCTCAACTCCAGTCCTTAAGGCACCCCAACGGGTCATGTTTTCAGGCTCTCCATTATTTTGCACAGCTGATTTGATCAGTTCCGCTGCCTTTGTAATTACCACAACCATTTCATTTGAGGGAAATCCTGAAAACATGACCTGTTGGGACGCCTTGAGGACTGTAGTTGAGAAACACTGGCCTATTATTTAGCTGTAAAAGCCTCCCTTGTGTAGACATCCAAAAGCCCTGAGACTGCTGAGTGTCACCATCTTGGATGTGATGTCAGTAATCCAGCAGATTCTGAGCTATCCCACTCTATAGCAGTTATGGCGAACCTTGGCACCCCAGAAGTTTTGGAACTTCATTTCCCATGATGCTCCACTAAACTGCAAAGTGCATAAGCTTCATGGGAAATGTAGTTCCGAAACATCTGGGGTGCCAAGGTTCGCCATCACTGTTCTATGTATTCCCTAGAGCAGGATTTCTCAACCTGGGTTCCTCCAGAAGTTGCTAGGGGTTCCTTGAAAAATGGCCAATTTCTACCTCTCAGATAAATTCCCAATGACATCATTGATCTTTTTAGCTATCTATAAGGGGTAATTCTTCCCAATGACCCCAAGTGTAAGGAGCATTCTTCCCATTGACCATCACACTAATGTATCATGAGTTGTAGATTTTTAATTTTTAGCAGGGATTCCCCGAGACCGGAGAATTATTTCAAAGGTTCCTGGGTGTTGAGAAAGGCTGCCCTAGAGGGTAGAGGAGCTGGGCCAGCAGGCAGAGTAACTATAAACACTTCCAGAAGAGGAGAGGGCTATGATCTTCAAAGGGGGGAGGGGGTACTAGGGAATTGACTAGTCAAAATTTCTAGCAATTAAAGGGCACATTACACTGCAATGCACTTATACCTGCAATTTAGTCAATTGGTGAAATGTTCTCTTTGACTTATCTATGCAGCTACAAATCACAAAATCGTGGCTGCATTGGATAACGTTATTATAGCTACTGAAGCTGGTGATCCTGTTGCTACCTCCAAACGCTGCAAAAACAAAACTGTTCAGCAACTACCAACCTCATGGAATTTTAGCAACACCGTCTTTGCATTGACTGCAACTAATTTGTTTTCCTAGCAACAAACCAAGGGCTGGGCTCACATTCTGTGCTGTAGCGAATTAATACATGTCAATGCATGTTCGCTTTTAGTCATGCCATTCATTGTGTACTGCTGTGTTGATCTCTGTGACTGGTCACAGTGATCACATGGTGCAGACAGGGCCAATTGCAGTCCATCTGTACCATGTGATTAGCTGTGACCAATCACAGTTTACAAAAATAGCAAACACTGAATTAAAGAAATTCATTCAGGAAAAATGGTTGCTTATACCAGTGAAATTTACTGCTATAAGCAATCATAATGTGTAAAATAAAAAAAAAATCCTGATCAATTTCTCAGAGTAGTACAATGTTACTATGGTAACACTGTATTGCTCTGGTCAGTGTGCTAAACACTTGCCGACCGCGTTGCGTACATTTACTGAGGCAGGTTGGCAGCTCTGTGCAAAAAGCCGTATATAAACGGCGATTTGCGCGCTCTCGTGCCTGCAGTAAGCTGCGTGAGTGTGGCTGTGGGTCAGGCGGACTCGATGTCTGCCATTGGCCCGTGATTGCCTACTACAGAACCAGGATGGGGAACCACCTATGTAAACTCGGCGGTTTCCCATTCTGTCAGGGGACATGACAGAGATCTACTGATCCCTGTAATCGAGATCAGTTAGATCTGTCATGTTCCTGCCAGCTCAGCCCCCACACAGTTAGAACACGCTGAGGGAACACATTTAACCCCTTGATTGCCCCCTACAGTTTAATCCCTTCCCTGTCAGTGTCATTTATACAGTAATCAGTGGCTATTTTTAGATCTGATCGCTGTATACATGTCAGTGGTCCCAATTGAGTGTCAAAAGTGTCCGATTTGTCTGCTGCAATATCGCAGTCCCGATAAAAATTGCAGATCGCCACCATTACCAATATAAAATAATAAGTAAAATCACAAATCAATTCTCATAGTTTGTAGATGCATTAACTTTTGTGCAAACTAATTTTATTTGCCAAAAATATGTAGAAGAATACATTTTGGCCTAAACTGATGAATACATTTTTTTTTTTTTTTTTGATACGTATTATACCAAAAAGTAAAAAATAATAATTTTTTTTTTCAAAATTGTCGCTCTTTGTTTATAGCGCAAAAAATAAAAAACACAGGGGTAATCAAATATCACCAAAAGAAATCTGTATTTGTGGGGAAAAAAAGGCATCAATTTTGTTTGGGTACAATGTCGCATGACCGCGCAATTGCCAGTTAAAGCGATGGAGTGCCGAATCGCAAAAAGTGCTCTGGTCAGGAAGGGGGTAAATTCTTCCGGGGCTGAAGTGGTTAAAAAAAAAAGTGAATAAAACTATTTTTTTCGATTTATTTTCCAAAAATTGTACAAAAAAATTACAACTTCAAAAAACTTGCCATGAACTTACAAAATACCTTGGTCTGTCTACCTATCCAAAAAGGGGTCATTTGGTGGTATTTGTACTGTCCTGGCATTTTCGGGCCTCAAGAAATGACATCAGTACATCAGGATTGATCAATTTCCAGATGTTTACCATAATTTGTGGACTCTGTAACTTTCCTACAGACTAAATAATAAACACTGATTTGGGTTATTTTCACCAAAGAAATGGAGCAGAATACATTTTGGCCTAAATTTATGAAGAAAGATTATTTATTTGCAAAATTTTATAACAGAAACAAATAAAAATACGTCTTTTTTTTAAATTTTTTTTATTATTTAGCAAAAAAAAATTAAATACCACCAATAGAAAGCTCTATTTGTGTGAAAAAAATATAAAAATGTAATATGGGTAGAGTGATGCATTACCGCGCAATTGTCTTTCAAAGTGCAACAGCACTGAAAATTGGCCTGGGCAGGAATGGTGTCAAAGTGCCTGGTATTGAAGTGGTTAAAGTAGAACGAAAGGCAAAACTTTTGTTTTCATTTTGGATAGAGTAAGATGGGGCTGTAAATAGTGGTGCGTCTAAATAAAAATTCTGGACCAAAACCAAAAATTCAGGATGCGCTTGGCTGAAAACCGAAACTGACATTTTTAAAAAAATGTTTTTAAATTTCATTCATGTGGCTGGCGTTTTTGCATTGAGGTCAATGGGACACAATTTTGCATTGAACTCAATAGTGGGCATTTTTGCATTGAAGTCAATGGGATGCGATTTTGTATTGAAGTCAATAGACGTGATTTTACTTTGCAGTCAATAGGACGCAGCATGCCATTATCGGCATTTTTTTTTTCTATCGGCGAAACATGATAACCCTATTTTTGGTCGATAATTTTCGGCAGCCGATATATCAGTGTATCCCTAGTTGTAACTCCTATCAGTTTTCTATTTTATTTTGCCATCAGTGTCCCGTTGGGGAAATTTGCCGTAATTTCCTGTCCCATAGCCAAAAACCTGACAGGTGTTCTAATCCCTCTCTACCCTCTCTACTCTAAAAAAAAGTTTTGCCTTTAATTATACTTTTGTTGATTTTAGCTAAACTTTTGCCATTTTACCTTTAAATTATCTTGGACTCTTGGACATGTGTATGGCACTCTTATTGGGTTGTAAATATGAGGATTGTATTGCATTCTGTGCCACTGTTAGCGAGATTCATCGTCTCTCTATAAGGCTGGGTTCACACTGGTGTGATGCTGGAAATCCCTGCGAATCTAATGCGGGTTCCTGCATCATCTCTGAATCGTCGGTAGGTCACACTGCCCTCTGCGAACCGCTACGGGTGTCACTGTAAAGTTAATGACACCCCCAGATCAGTTATCAGATCACAGTGTGAACTGTGAAATGGTGCAGGAATCGGATTGCATAGGCGTGAACACCCATGCGATCCGATTCCAATGAATCACATGCGATGTCTGTGAACCCAGCCTTAGACCTGTTTTGCCTTTTATCAAAGAAAGTGAATGTAAAAGAAAGTTCCCAAAAATTGGGTTGTCCCCAGAACATGAATAGTGGGGATATCTTCCAAAGTGGATGCTAGTTTTGGACTTGAGATGGATTCCCTCTTACTCCCTGTATCGGCTATAGGACGGGAAGTGAAAGGAAAATTCCCCATTGCAACAATGATGGCAAATGTAAACCTTACAGGGCAGTGACAGCTGGTGGTCAAAATTTGAGGGGGAGGGAGCGGCAAGCAGACCTGGCCCCCTCAGTTGCACTAGCACCACCCCCCAACTCTCGATCAGTCCACTCGTGCTGTATACTCCACCCCCCCGGGCACTTGGTAGGCCACTCTCCTCTCACACTAACACCCACCCCACCCCACGTGTGTGATCCATGGCCTTATCTTACTGAGGAAGAGGTGCGGGGAGGAGGACGAGGTGGCGATGCTTTGCTGAATCGGGGTAGGACTCCTAGAAAAGACTGCTGCTGCCAGGGCCCTTGCTTCTCCTCCAGGCCAAACAGGAGGCGGGTCCTAAGACCTGTCCAAGACTCCCAATTGGGTCTCAGGACTGGCTTCCTGATTGGCCGGAAGGAAAATCAGGAAGACCTGAATATTAATTCACCAATGTCCCATAAGTGGATGGGCTTAGGGCACAGTGCTCTACGCCCCAAGCCCACCCTTTTTTGAAGCAAATTAGAGCCTCAGGCTCTAATCATGTGCTTAAAAAAAAAAAACATATTGCCCTGCATGTAGA
The DNA here is from genome assembly GCA_018402905.1 of Glandirana rugosa. Taxonomy (NCBI): domain Eukaryota; kingdom Metazoa; phylum Chordata; class Amphibia; order Anura; family Ranidae; genus Glandirana; species Glandirana rugosa. The sequence goes on from BLSH010316896.1 coordinate 65,790, forward strand.
TTAGGGGCCAGGCACTTGGATTTGGGGGGGGTGGTGCCCCTGTGCCTCTAATGGATGGGCTGCCACTGTTACAGGGGTTATAACCCTCGCTTACTCTAGCGAAAAAGAAAAAAACCTTTGCCTTTTAGTTCTATTTTAAGCTTTGGTCCATTGAGAAAAATGATGTCTGATCAGTCTATTGATCTTGAGGCTTGTGGTTGTGTAGAAAATGTCAAATTTAAATGTGTCCATATACAGGTCTGTTTTGTATTTGGTCTTGCTTTCTGATTCCACAGTGGGATGTCCATGATTTCTATGTACACAGCGGTTGGATGAGAGATTCATTAGGACATGACGGATAATGTCCACCCTAATGACCTCACTATAACCCTAACATGTTCATTCTAGGTTCACCCCATATTTTCATACTCACCTGTGCCACTAGCCTCTGTGCCAAACGGTACTGGATTGGGAATCTACTGATTCAACAAAGCCATGGTACACTACATAAAATACATGTTTACCACTTGGTCATCCCCAAATCAGATTTCACTCTACTGTAGATGGGGCTGCTCACATCCGAAAAAAAAGTGATACCAGGGCCAATTTCTCTCACAATCTAACCTCATGGTAACCTACAAGCAGCAAGGATTTACCAAAGAAGCTCAGTTCTCTAAAGCATAAAGCATGCAAAATTTTCATTAAAGTGCTCTGCTAATATTTACAACTGAAAACGATGTGTTCAGTTCACAGGTTTAATTCCATGGATCAGATGAATTTACATAAGCATTATTCTCTCTCTTTATAATATATGTTATTTTGCAGAATTATTTTGGCATATTGAATTTTTGTAAGAAAATGATTGTGGAGAGAAGCTATACAACTAAAATAACTCTTACAGCTTAGTGAGTCAACCTCATTGTCTCATATACAATTCTTCCGTATTACTAGAACAGACACATAGAGACTGTACCTCCTGTGTGCTCCTGTATCACAGTATTATTTTTACTGTTACATACCTCCCAACTTTCTGAGATGTAAACGAGGAACACCTATTAGCAAAAGTATGTAGGCATAGGACACACCCCCTGCCACGCCCTTTTAAAGGAGAATTGTACAAAAAGAAATGATTAGTTAAACCCACAAGTGCTTTTTTTACCACTACTATTCCTTTATATTGGCTTTTGATATTTACAAAATGCAGCAATTTTGAAACTGGATGAAAGGTTTAGCACTGGGAAACACTTTTTGAAAGATACAAAGTGCATTTTATATACAACTATAGAGATCAGAGCAAAATGAGGGACAGAGGGACTTTGTTACAAATCAGGGACAGTTAAGAGCTATGCTGACATGGTGGAATCCCTGCCTAACCATAACTGTTCTTAAATATGTCCCTGTCTCCCTCCTACTTCCTATCCTGCATATCCTATGTACTGTAAAAAAAAAAAAAAAAAGACCTGTAAGGTTTACTTTCCTTTTTTCAGCTTGCTCCGGTCTGGTCACATGATCCCATAGCTCCAGCTTCCCAGTGGGCAGCCGACTGCAGGGGAGAGCAGGGAGCATAGACGAAGGCTAGACTATGGGAGCATATGGGTGATGTCCCTGCTCTAGGAATTTCCAGCTGTTGTCGAGCGCTCCCCAACACAGCAAAGCCAGAGTTGCAGGATCAATTGACCAGAATTGAGGGGGGCTGGAAAAAGGTAAGTATACAGATCTTTTTTTACATAGGTAGCAGGAGGAGGGAGGGGACATTTTTAATCCCTTTATGGCGGTGAAAAAAACGATGATCACCATTTCTAAATTTGGTATGTGTTAGTAAAACTGTACATACTATCTCAACTACTTATTGTATCCAGGTGAATTGTACTGAGTTTTTTCACGACAAATTGGGCTTTCATTTGGTTGTAAATGGTAATCAATATCTCCCCGATTTTTTTTTTTTTTTTTTTTAATTTATTATTAAAGGAGACTGGCATACAATAGTAAAACAAATATATATATATTTTTTAAAATGTTGCTGTATATTTATATCTCTTACCATAACCTACCATCCAAAAAAAATTCTCATATCACATATGTGTACGTTATTTGTAACTGAAGTATGGCCCAGAAACAATAAATGCTCATTTTGTTTTTTTGTTTAATCTTACACACTGATACTAGTTTAATCACTGCAAATTCACACTTTTAACACATACATGTAAAACCTGTTTTTTTATTTTTTTTTTATTTTTTTTTTATTTTTTTTTATTTTTTTGCTAGAAAGCAACTTGAAATCCTCACACATGATATATTTTCTGAAAGTGAAGGCCGTAGAGAATAAAATGGTGGTAGTTGCATTTTTTTATGTCACACAGTATTTGTGTAGCAGTTTCAGGAAAAAATACACTTTAATGCACACAATCACAATAGAATACCCAATATTGTGTAAGATATAAAGGATGATGTTGCCCCAAATAAATAGATGCATAACATTTCACAATTTAAAATTGCACACGCCACTGGAATGGCTACAAGCTACGGTATAGTAAAGTATATCTAGGTGACGCTTTAAAAGCCTTTACAGGTTACCAGTTTAGAGTTAAACAGGAGGTCTGGTACTAGAATTATTGTTTTCACTCTAATGTTCCTGACAATACCTTATGTGGGGTATGATCACTGTTAGCTGTGGCAAATATGCGTGCATGACCATAGGGTGATGGGGGGGGGGGGCCTTTTAAAATTTTGAAATTTTTTGGTATAAATCTTTTTTTTTTCACGCCGTGTCTAAATCTAGTACACGAGATAGCCCCCTTCTGCTGCTTGTAAGAGTGATCAGGTGGCTGTTTAGCTATCCAGATCACTTTTAGATCCCTTTCACACTTAGAAATAGTGCCTGTAAAGCACCTGAAAATTGCCTCCCATGCTGCCCGAGTGTGAAAGGCCGAGTGCTTTCACACTGGGGGGGTGCGCTTGCAGGACATTAGGAAAAGTCCTGCAAGCATCATCTTTGGGGTGGGTTGGGAGTGCTGTATACAGCATTCCCAAAACGCCTGTGCCTATTGCAACAGATGGGCAGCGCTTCCGAAGCGCCTGAAAAGCATTTCAGAAGCACCTCAACAGGGGCGTTATTAACCCTTTTTTGGGGTTAAAAGCACCCTGCTAGCAGCAAAAAGCACCGCTTAAACATCGGTAAAGCTCTGCTAAAACGAGCAGCGCTTTACCGCGAACGCGTCTGTGGCCAGAGTGGGAAAGAGGACTTTCCAGGAAGGACATCCCCCAACTCTTAAGAATATCAGGATGATGGCTGCGGCTATCATCCTGATATCAACACTACTTCCCAAGGATATATATATATTTATTATTATTATTATTATATTTTTACACACGCTTAGAAGTCCTCCTCTAGCAAAGAGAAAAAGAAACTGGGGGAGATTCACTAAAACTGGTGCACACAGAATATGATGCAGCTGTGCATAGTAACCAATCTCCTCTTCTTTGAGTGTCCACATAGCAGGCCGCTTGCTATGGGGGCACTCCTACATGCTCACTCCTGAAACCTGCTCTGTGTGCCCATAAGACACACAAAACTGGTCTTGGCCCCACCCCTGCTATCACGTGACTGACAACCTCTGGAGCTCGTTGAGAGCCCAGTTACTGTACTGGATGTACGTTGTGCAGCGTGCTCCCAGCACAAACATAAGTACGCATATATGCAGCCTCACAGATAATTACCCACTTTAGTGAGGCTGCATATGTGTTTACAGCTCAGGTTGGGTAAGAATTCTACTTTAGTTGTCAGACTATCAACATGCCTTATGTCTGATTTCTGCAGTTTTTTCCAGGACCAGGTGGCAGTCATCCTGTCTACCGACCTTACCAGTTTTTTTAAGAGAAAGCTTATTAGTCTACAGATAAATAATAATACAGATAAATAACAGTACAAACTATACATAGCCAGTGATTACCAGATATCACATAAGTATACAATGCCACCACCATGAATGTAAATCTTTGCATTTTACATAGGGTTCAATATCTTGGCAGTTATAAATGCATAACATGTATAAAATATGACATGTTGTCTGTAAAGATTTGTGCTCTTGTCGGGTATCAATCAATGAAGAACACTATATATCAGCTACATCTCAGCATTGTAATTTTAAATTTGTGTTCACAATGGTACATATCTCATTTGAGGTTTTTTTTTATAATCATTTTTTATTGCTATTTTAAGTACAAAAACAATTGGAAAGAAAAAAAGATGGAAAAAAAAAGTCATGTGTTAAATCACTTAAAGCGGAGTTCCACCCAAAAGTGGAACTTCCACTTTAAGGGAAGGTGACCCCCTGACATGCCACAATTGGCATGTAATTTTTTTGTGGGGGGACCGGAGACCCTGTTTTCACAGGGTCCCAGGTCTACTTCCTCTCCTAGAGCCGCAGAGCCGGAAGGAAGGTCACCTTCCTACCTCCCTCTCTGTGATCTTCTGGGACACATCACAGGTCCCAGAAGATGCGCCGGCCATTCACAAGGCGCATGTGCAGTGCGCGCCCGACTTTGAAGCCAAAGCCGGGTGCCCACACTTGTGATGCCGGTGCTGCCGAGGGGAGGGGGAGAAGAGTGAGCCCTTGGGTGACCGAATCGCTGGACCGTGGGACAGGTAAGTGTCCGATTGTTAAGTCAGCAGCTACACTTTTTGTAGCTATAAAAGTGCGGGGATCCTGCTCTTTAGGACTATTTGTGTAACCAAGGCTGCTGCCTCCCCAGATCTCCACTAGGTCGAGTTGGAGTAGAAAAAATTGGGGGAAAGGCGCTGCCTGTCTTAAGCCAATGGAGTGGTATATGTGTCCTCGCTTGTTATTTATATACACAACATAGGTGTCCTGTGACATAAAGAAATAATCTGTGACATGAAAAATAGAATCGTGTTTTCACAAAAAATTAATCAATCCTAAATTAATTAGCAGTTTAGCCTTCTCTAGCTAAACATTATATTGTATTGACATTTAGTGGGTTGTGTTTGTACTCATAGACTAGTACATACATTAATATATATAAAGTGCTATTATAGCTGCTGAGTCAGTGCAGCCAGAGCAGAGCACAAGCTTGTGGGACCACATGTGTCAGCAGACCTACAGTAGCAAAAGTTTTCTCTTTGATAGCCCAGTCCAGCAGGCAGCTCCAGCTCCACAAAGTTTGGTGTCCATGCGTTTTACTCCTGCAGGGATGACGCCACCTGGTAAGTGGGGTATCTAAAGGGGAGCACAAGTGTTTTGCACCTTAAAGTGCATGGATACGATCATCTACGGAAAATTGCATAAGAAAATCCTGCATATCAAGGACTTTATAATGTCAGAACTGTTGTCATCATTTCCCTGCACCATTTGTGTTGTCAAATAGGGCATTGGAAGTCACGTTTTGCACAGAGCACTTTATGAACTTTTGTCATGATTTATGATTTATAGAGCACTTTATATAGATTAATGTATGCACTAGTCTATGTGTACAAACATAACCAACTAAATGTCCATACAATATAATGTTTAGCAAGAGCAGGCTAAACTACTAATTAATTTAGGATTGATTCATATTTTGGGAAAACAGGATTGTATTTTTCATGTCATAGATTATTTTTATGTCACAGATTATTTCTTTATGTCACAGGACACCTATGTTGTGTATATAAATAACAAGTGAGGACACATATACCACTCCATTGGCTTAAGACAGGCAGCGCCTTTCCCCCATTAAGACTTTTTTTCTACACTTTTTGTAGCTGCTGACCTTTAACTGGGTGGAACGCCGCCTTAAATACTAGCAGAGTAGTCATTAAATCATATTTTCCTATTCCTAGCAAAATAGTTCCACAAAACAGGTGTAGTTAACATTTAAACATGTTCCAATCATAAGTGTAACTTACATTGACTTAAAACACGTACCATGCAATTTAAATTGTTAATTCCTATCCTTTCCCCTTCGATGGAAAAATAAAGGGAGGAGGGCGGGAGCAACAAAGAAAATAGCATAAAAAGGCAAGCATAGCCTGTACCTTCTTGTCTGACGTGTTTGGGATCCTATCAACCCTTTTTGATACATCCTTGACACTGGACCCAACAGTAGAGCTTCTGAATAACAAACTTTTGGCTCTAACACACCGTCAGTTCAAACTTCTACTTTTTATTACCACAGCAGCAAAACAAACCATTGCCAAATCCTCCTTACTATGTATCCTAGCAATGAAACATAGGGTCATTCAAGCTATGATCCATGAAGCAGTTCTACTCGACAGAGTGCCCTCCTATGAAAGGCTCTGGAGACTTTGGATTGCCCACTACTTACCTCCCAGGATTTCATGATTTCCTTTTATTACCTTAATATAAATATAAATATATTTTCTCCATCCTAATCTAACTGTAACCCACTGGTAAAACTAGCTATGGTTCTCTCTGGGGAACCCCCTTTTCTCCCCTCTGACATTCCTACACCCCCCTCCCCTTTTCCCCTCTGACATTCCCACACCCCCTCCCTTCTCTCTTTTTGCTCTCTAGAACCTCTCTCTTACTCTCAACACTTCTCAACTTCCTCAAGATCTGTAGTGTCCTCCGGTCTTTTAGCTTAAATACAGAGGACATGGACCTCCCTCTCCTTTCTCTGCCCTTCCCTTTTTATAGGGACCTTTGGGATGGTATAGCTCTACTACAACCACAAGGGCCATCTTCCCGGAGCATTGACTGAGTATTATGATGGATAGCGGCCACGCTATACCCCTAACACCTTGTGATGAGCAACTCTACCATACCATCTACCGAGACTGTCCCTTTTGACAAGTTTAATTGATATTACTTTATATTTCCATACAAAACTGTTTTGTTTGTCAACCTTCTCTACCTGAGGCTTGCCTCTTATTTCATTTTATAAATCCTATCATTAGGTATATCAGAAGGTTGTAAAATTCTTGATGTAATACATGTCATGATACTTGTCGACTGCCTACATTTTGTACCTACAGTATCTCACAAAAGGGAGTACACCCCTCACATTTTTGTAAATATTTTATTATATCTTTTAATATGACAACACTGAAGAAATGACACTTTGCTACAATGTAAAGTAGTGAGTGTACAGCTTGTATAACCATGTAAATTTGCTGTACCTTCAAAATAACTCAACACACAGCCATTAATGTCTAAACTGTTGGCAACAAAAGTGATAACACCTCTAAACAAAAATGTCCAAATTAGGACCAAAATATCAATATTTTGTGTGGCCACCATTATTTTCCAGCACTGCCTTAACCCTCTTGGGCATGGAGTGCACCAGAGCTTCACAGGTTGCCACTGGAGTCCTCTTCCACTCCTCCTTGACGACATCACAGAGCTGGTGGATGTTAGAGACCTTGTGCTCCTCCACTTTCATTTTGAGGATGCCCCACAGATGCTCAATAGGGTTTAGGTCTGGAGACATGCTTGACCAGTCCATCACCTTTACCCTCAGCCTCTTTAGCAAGGCATTGGTCGTCTTGGAGGTGTGTTTGGGGTCATTATCATGTTGGAATACTGCCCTGCGGCCCAGTCTCAGAAGAGAGGGATCATGCTCTGCTTCAGTATGTCACAGTACATGTTGGCATTCATGGTTCCCTCAATGAACTGTAGCTCCCCAGTTCCAGCAGCACTCATGCAGCCCAGACCATGACACTCCCACCACCATGCTTGACTGTAGGCAAGACACACTTGTCTTTGTACTCCTCACTTGGTTGCTGCCACACACAATTGACACCATCTTAACCAAATAAGTTTATCATGGTCTCATCCATGTCCTTAGTCTGCTTGTCATCAGCAAACTGTGCATATGACGCTGAGCACGTGCACTCAACTGCTTAGGTCGACCATGGCAAGGCCTGTTTTGACTGGAACCTGTTCTGTTAAACCGCTGCATGGTCTTGGCCACCATGCTGCAGCTCAGTTTCAGGGTCTTGGCAATCTTCTTATAGCCTTGGCCATCTTTATGTAGAGCAACAATTCTTTTTTTCAGATCCTCAGAGTTCTTTACCATGAGGTGCCATGCTGAACTGCCAGTGACCAGTATGAGAGTGTGAGAGCGATAACACCAAATTTAACATACCTGCTCCCCATTTATACCTGAGACCTTGTAACACTGAGTCACATGACACCGGGGAGGGAAAATGGCTGATTGGGCCCAATTTGGACATTTTCACTTAGTGGTGTTCTCACTTTTGTTGCCAGCGGTTTAGACATTAATGGCGGTGTATTGAGTTATTTTGAGGGGACAGCAAATTTACACTGTTATACAAGCTATACACTCACTACTTTACATTGTAGCAAAGCGTAATTTCTTCAGTATTGTCACATGAAAAGAAATAATAAAATATTTACAAAAATGTGAGGGGTGTGCTCACTTTTGTGAGATACTGTATCTCTTTATGGCATAGTCTTGAGCTGTTTTTTACTTATTCCAATAAAACATTTCAACAAAAAAGGGAAGCAAAGGAAAAGTTCCAGGGGGATAAAGGTGGGGGGGGGGGGGGGGG
>BLSH010316896.1:74333-91034 GCA_018402905.1 Glandirana rugosa
GAAATGGGAAAAACTTACGACAAATATTTAAGTAAAAACTGTCAAGAGGGTTCAAAAACAAAAACATTAATCAATGTTAACTAACAGGCCAGACTCTGGCTCACTATTCACAGGATTATAACATTATATTCTTAAATTTGAACCATTTTGCCCATGTCTTAAGATATTTTCTATTCAGTCCTTTAATTCTGCAAGTTAATTCTTAGACAGAGCTCATCAACCCTTCATAGCCATTGTGAAATAGTAGGTATAGAACGCTTTCCCCAATATAATGGGATCAGAGATTTACATGTGTTTTAACAGATATGAAGTCATCGTCATCCTGTACTCAGGGCCGGTGCTACCACTAGGCAAACTAGGCAGCCGCCTAGGGAGCACTGCTGCCTAGGGGTGCCCGACCACTAGTTTCCCTCTGCGTCTGCATGCTCCGCAGGTGGCAGCATGTAACTAACTCAGTCTCAGGCAGCTGCTCCGTCCCACTGGTAGTGTATTTAGAGGCGCATCGCAGCACTGGAGACAGCGCTAGAGGAAGCTTCCTGTATAGCGCTGCCTCCTGTCACATGGGCAGGGCAAAGGGGGTGGAGTCAGGGGTGAAGCCAATGGGGGCGGCAAAATTTGCTTTTGCCTAGGGTGTCAAAAATCCTTGCACCACCCCTGCCTATACTGACCTATTGCTTCATTCGTACAATGAAATAGAAAAGTCATTAGTTCAGGCCTAATTACTCACCCCTGTTTCATTTGAGGTTAGAAGAAGGGGAAGGTGAGAAAGAGGTGCCAAGCCACCAATGGTGTAGCAGGATTTATTCAATAGTGTGTGTTAATAGTCTATATAGTGTATAATACATATAATGTACATATTTTAGTTGCATTAATATGTCTCTGTAGGAGATGACTAATGTAATATGTGGACCTAAAATGACCTGTCAAGCATCTTCTGGAAGGTCAGATATATCCCCCTGCCAATTGCTTTTTAGTCAGCACAAGTTTTTTGATAATATGTATAAGAGTTAAAAATGATGTGGAAATCAATTATTGTACTTTGATTGGTTAAGCAAATGTCCCAGTTTGGGGTGGGACAGAGACATATAAGCCAACCCCAGCTGTATTGAGGCTGCATGCATGATCTGCATGTAGCGGAAATATGCAGTTAAAGGTAGTCCATACTAACTCTCAAAGTCTGCAAATGAAGGGATCCTTATCATACAATTGTGTTCCCATTGCCGGCCCAGAAATGTCCATATTGAGATTTGCTGAACTCTTTTAATTGTGGATTATGCCATAGCGATGATTTTACCAGTTAGCTGGAAACATACAGAGTTGGGTTTGTTGAGGAAGCGATCGGCTGTTGTCTGAGTTGATAATTTTTAACTAATGACCAATTGTTTTCTCCATATATACGTTTCAGAGCTGTAGATCAGAGCTTGCCACTTTTGAAAGCTTAAATCTAGGTTACTGGAAAGCATGGAAGTTCATGGATTACCACAATCTGGCCAAGAACATGTATTGGTCTTCAAATTAGCCCGGTGTTTCTGTGGAGCCCATTGGATGTTGGACCTAGATTCTACATGAAGCCTCAATTTCTGCCCAACATTTAATTAAGCCCCATCTCCCACCCTTCAAATATTTAATGCCAGAACCTCAGTGGGCAGTAAATCTCTGGTATTTTAAACTTGAATGACTCCACGTTGGGACTTTTCAACAGGGAGCAGAGATAAATTTTGAGGTCCCACGTGCAGACCAGAGTTGCAATCCAAGAGAGTTCTACAGGGATGTGTTTGCATCTAGAGGTACTTGAGCACTGTTGTTACCATTGAAACATTTTGGGCAAACATCCCATTCACTTCAATAGTTTTTATGGTTGTGTTCTATTGCCTATCTGCCATCTAACCTCGATGAACATCTTTACTAAAAGAACATAACCTGGATTTTGATTGCTTGCTGTAAGCAAAAGCTGAAATGTTCTTTATTATATTTATTAATCAGCCTCTATAACCTTTTCAGTGCTGTCCTGTGATTTATACATTGCATCATCAATATATTCCTCTCTTTCAGGGGATATTCCCGGAAACATGTTGTGGAAGGATTAGAGCCTAGCTCTACCTACAGGTTCAGACTGAAAGTCACAGCGTATAATGGTGAATGTGCATACAGTCCACTCATCTTCGTCTCCACTACAAGTATGTTGAAATACAATGTTTGCTGCATGAAGCAATTTTCTGCAAAAATTAGAGACATGCTATATGGGTGTTCCCATCTGCACCCCTACTTTTTAGCAGTACATGGGTGGTCCTTGCTGACATCTTTTTTGAAAATACTAGTTGCCTGACTGACAGGAGGCCAGCAATGGCAGCCAGCATAATTCTCTTGGCACAGGTTTCTTTTAAAGTGGTAGTAAACCCTCTTATTGAGTTTTACAGGTAAGCTTATTATAAAGCTTACTTGTAGGTAAAATTAATATTTTCTAAATGTGCACAGTTTAGGAGATATTCTAGTGAGCAGCAACCGGTGATTTCACCGGCGCATGTGCTCTGAAGGAATGGCATACCCATGCCGTTCTTTCAGAGTTCTGTGCCGTGGCTGTGACTCCTGGTGATTCATACTAGCACATTATGTAACTGCCTTGCAGGGGATTTTTTTTTCCACCAATGCCACGGTTTACTACCACTTGAACCATTTCAGCTCCAGGAGGTTTACCCGCCTTCATGACCAGGCCATTTATTGCGATACTGCACTGCATTACTTTAACTAGCAATTGATGTCCTTTTTACCCACAAATAGAGCTTTCTTTTGGTGGTATTTGATCACCTCTGCAGTTTTTATGCCTCTGGAGTCCCACGGACATCAAGGTGTAGAGTCCTCCAGAGTCTTGCAACTGTGCATAAACTTTCCATTCCGACCACCACTAACCAATGCTCACAAACAGAAAGGGCTGCATTGGGCAGAAAAATACATGAATACTAATTTTCAAACAGTCCTGTTCACTGATTAGTGCTGTGCAACCCTGGATGGTCCAGATGGATGGAGTAGTGGTTGGTTGGTGGATGGTCATGTTTTGGGCCGGAATCATGGGAAGAGAGTTGGTCGGCCCTTTTAGGGTCCCCGAAGGTGTAAAGATGACCTCTGCAAAGTATGTGGAGTTCCTGACTGACCACTTCCTTCCCTGGTACAGAAGGAAGAACTAAGCTTTCCGTAATAAAATCATCTTCATGCATGACAATGCACCATCTCATGCTGCAAAGAATACCTCTGCATCAATGGCTGCTATGGGGATACAAGGAGAGAAAGTCATGGTGTGGTCTCCATCCTCCCCTGACCTCAATCCTATTGAGAAACTTTGGAGCATCCTCAAGCAAAAGATCTATGAGGGTGGGAGGCAGTTTACATCCAAACAGCAGCTCTGGGAGGCTATTCTGACACCTTGCAAACAAATTAAAGCAGAAACTGTCCAAAAACTCACAAGTTCAATGGATGCAAGACTTGTGAAGCTGCTATCAAATAAGGGGTCCTATGTTAAAATGTAACGTGACCTGTTAACATGTTTAAAAAGTTAAAATGTTCAAAGTTTGATTGAAATAGCTTTTGATTTCAGTAAATATGCTGCAAACACAACAAATGACAATTTTCAGTTCTTTACAACCTATAAAGTGTTTTGAAACTTGCTGTGCGTAATAATTTGGAACAGTGCATTGTAAGTTTTTTATTTTTAAAAAAATACTGTTATCATTAGGAGGTTTGTTCGAATAAAATTTGAATTGTACTCTTAATAGTTAATAACATGAGAATTCTGCTGACTGTTGTTTACATCAATTATTTAGGTAAATGAGAAAAATATCATTGGCATACTAATTTGGAACAGGGTGTATATCGGCCACAACTGATGAATACATTTTTTTATAGATTTTTTTTTTGGGATATTTATTATAGCAAAAAGTAAAAATATTGTTCTTTTTTCAAAATCGTTGCTCTTTGTTTGTTTATAGCGCAAAAAATAAAAACTGCAGAGGTGATCAAATACAACCAAAAGAAACCTCTATTTGTGGGGAAAAAAGGATATTTTTGTTTGGGTACAACACTGCACAGCTGCGCAATTGTAATTCATAATGCGACAGCGCTGAAAGCTGAAAATTGGTCTGGGCAGGAGGGGGGCCAGAAGAGCCCCACCTGATCGTTCCAGTGATGAGCACAAGCCCAGCAGCTCCAGCTGCTGTCTCGGGTCCTTATTGAATAGATTGATAGCAGCAGGAGCCATTGGCTCCAGCTGCTGTCAATCAAATCCAGTGACACATGAGCTGGGGGCGGGGCCGAGTCCTACTGTCTGTGTCAATGGACGCAGCAGCAGGACCCGGGAGTGCGCCCGCATGGGTGTTCCCATGGAAATGTGCTCTCCGTGGGGGCACCTGATGAAGAGGAGGAGCCAGGAGTGTCTCAGAGACACAACAGAAAAGGAGGATCGGGGGCCGCTCTGTGCAAAACCCTTGTACAGATCAGGTAAGTGTGACGTTTGTTATTTTACAAAAAAGAAAAAAAATAACCTTTACAATCACTTTAACTCGTCCATATCTGCTAGCGTTATAAGCGAACAACCAACCATAAAGTAACCAAAAAATCTGGAGCGCTTTTAGTGAAATGTTAAATCTCTCTAATGGAAATCCTATTTTGCTTCCATCATTTTATCCTTTCCTTCCCATTTTATCATTTTGGTGTAGTTCTGAAAAGCTCATAGCTTACTGGGCTACATATCTCCACATACTTCAGCCATTGTTGGAAAAAAAAAAGGCAAACCCGTCATAAATAGCGCTATGTTCCACTTTGTACAAACGCTGAATTGTGTTGCCGGGGAATATTGGATGTGTTCTGCAGGATTTGCTGGCACAATAGAATACTGTGCTGTAAAACATACTCTTCCCCAGTTCAGAAACATCATCTGTCTAAAAAAGACATTAATATATCTCTCTCTTAAATAGATTTGTAGCTTAGAAGAGGAAAAAGCATATAAAATGGAATGAAAGCGGATTTAGATAGCTCACATGATGGAATTTTAGAATCCAGCAGCTCAGGCACAATACCTTTTCAAGAACTGCAGCAGATTGCTTAAAGTGCTGCAACAGTCAGATTAAATTCCTTCTCGCCATACTTTCACCGTGGTAATACTGGTTTCAGCTATATTCAGTACGATACAGACTTTCCTAATGGGAAACTGTAAAACTAGCGAGATTAATAATACGGTACAGACAGTAGTGACAAGAGTGTCCTTTGTTTATCTGCTCAGCCAAGAAAAGTTTCTGATTGGTTGTTGTGTATTAATGCACATTGCTGCAGTATAAATTAGGTTATTTATATATTAATTAGTTAAGCTGTTTACATTTGCAACTGTTTTCCACAATTAGGCCCTGTACATACTTTTGCGATTTATGTGCATTTTAACCACTTGTCGTCCGGCCCAACTCTGGCACTTCACTCCTACATGTAAAAATCAACTTTTTTTTTTTTGCTCGAAAATGACTTAGAACCCCTAAACATTTTATATATATATATTATAGCAGAGGCCCTATAGAATAAAATGGTAGGTGTTGCAATTTTTTTATGTCACACTGTATTTGCGCAGCGGTTTTTCAAACACAAAAAAAAAAAAAAAAAACTTCCATGAATTAAAGAAAAACCCAAAACGTTAAAGTTAGCCCAATTTTTTTAATGATGTGAAATATGACGTTACGTCGAGTAAATAAATGCCTAACATGTCACGCTTTAAAACTGCGTCTACCCGTGGAATGATGGCAAACTACAGTGCTTAAAATTCTCCCAAGGTGGCGCTTTAACCGCCTTTACAGGTTATACCAGTTTAGAATTGCACAGGAGGTCTGGTGCTAGAATTATTGCTCTTGATTTGATGTTTGCGACAATACCTCACATGTGTGGTGCGATCACTTTTTACATTTGCGTGCTGGAGTAACGTATGCGTTCGCATTTTGGTGGGACGGAGAGCTTTAAACTTTTTAAAATGTATTTTATATAAGAAAAAACATTTTTTTACCCTTTTTTTTTTTTGGATTAGCGTTATTGCTATCACAAGTGATGACCAACATCCCTTGTGACAGCATGGGTCATGACAAGTCCTCTTTATGTTAGACCCAAAATTTCTCCTCTGACCTCCCATACAGCCGATCAGACACCGATCGGTCTGGCAGCTGGTGTTCAGGTAAACAAAGAGGAACAAGAAGTGACAACATACCTCTCAGTTATCCCTTATGTTATGTTATCCTGTGTATTTCTTGTGTTTTCCTTGTAAAGTGCTTTGAGAAGCCACCTTTAAAGGCGCTATATAAAATAAAGTTTATTAGTATTATTATTGCAGGATCCCTGGACAGGTAAGTGTCCTTTTATTAAAAGTTAGCAGCTACAGTACAGTATTTGTAGCTGCTGACTTTTATTTATTCTTTTTTTTTACAGACTGGAACTCCTCTTTAAATCTAACTTTAAATCTAACTCCATACAGAACTTTTTTCTTTCACAGCTTAGGAAAGAGTCAAGCTTTATTGCGGTGTAGGTCCTGACGGGGAGTGGTAGAAGCTTGAACCACCATCAGCTTTTTTATTGTTGCCTCTGTCCCCGTTAGATGTTCCTTCGCTTCCTGTACTGTTGATGACTTTGCCACTCGGAAAGGAAATTGGAAATAATAATGGGGATACAAACAGCAGTAAAATCTTGGGAAAGGGTCTAACCTCCCCACACTATCCAACGCAAGCAAAAATGTTTTTGTTGGTGTTCCATTGTAACTGTCAGCTATATCATTTTAAATGTTAGGTATTTGCGTGTCTTCTAGGAGAGCCAATGAATGGAGAACATCTTCATCGAGCTGTCAATATGGATGATGAAGAAGCCATCATAAATATACTCCAAAGTGGGTCAGTAATTCTGCAAACATTCACACTCACTCGCTGTTTTCCATATCACACAAACTGAATTCCTCATTTCTGGTGGTGAATGTAGTGCTCTCCAGCTCAAATTCAACTATTCTATGTTTTCTTCATCAAGCTGTTAAACAAATGCATTTATGATAATAAGATAGATTTATGCTGTAACAAGTTAAAGGAATTTTACAGTAAAAATTATAATCTAAAATCTTTGTTCTGCCTCCCCTAGCTAAGTATTCTAAATAACTGATGCAGTTGTGGTAGGATAGCTATAACTCACAATCTCAGCAGTGTTGGCAGACAGTGACTTGATCCAAATGACATCTTGCAGATCGGAGAAAGCTTTTACTGAAAACTTGTGCAGATCTCGACAGATGTAGTATAACAAATAAGAAAAAAATGTTATAGTTCCTCCTTATGGGTTACAAAAATGTTTGGTGCCTTTCTTCGATTCACGTTTTTTCACGTTTCAGGAATCAGTTAATCAGTTGAGTTAATCAGGAATTAGACAAAATCTACCCCTGCAGTAACAAATTCCCCCTTCCCCACACTTGGGTTTGGTGGGGACAGGGGGCCCAGGTCCATTGTTGAGAAGGAGGGAGAGAAGTCACACACAGTCTGTATGGGAGGAAAGACGCAGACAAGCCCGCAAGATGTAGTAGCCCGCAAGATGTAGTAGGATTGCTGGAACTTACAGTCCAACCTAAAAATGCCAATTCCTGGCATTCCTAACATCAGATATTTGCCAAGTACCCCCTAAGTGCATGTCACTCTATCTAAAGCAGCCCCCACACTACCTTTTTATTGCCATATTCTCTCAAGACTTGTGCATATTTCTTAAAGCGAAAATAAAATGTATCTGAACACCAATAAACTGAAAATGCTATTTCCTTTTTATTATTCAGGGCATCCATCCATGTCTCCATGCTTTATATTAAAAAAATCACTTTGAAAAACACCCCTCTAGCCTTTCTAGCCACGGCCATCTTGATTAACCACTTGCTTGCTGGGCACTTAAACCCCCCTCCTGCCCAGATCAATTTTCAGCTTTCAGCGCTTTTGCACTTTGAATGAAATCATGCTACACTGTACCCATATGATTTCTTTTTTTTTGCACAAATAGAGTGTTCTTTGGTGGTATTTAATCACTGCTGTGTTGTTTTATTTTTTGCTAAAAAAAGGCCGAAATTTTGGAAAAAAAAACCTGTTTCATAGTTTTTCTAAAATTTTGAAAACCGGTAATTTTTTCCTTCACTGATGTGCGCTGATGAGGCTGCACTGATGGGCATTGATAGGCTGCACTGATGGGTACTGATAAGGCGGCACTAATGGGGGGGGCACTGATGGGCACTGATGCCCCCTTACTCCGATCTGTGATCAGCCGAGTCTCATGGACTCAGTGATCACAGAGCATGCTGCACGCGACCCGCAGGGACGTGCTGACAGCACATGCTCGGGAAGATCTACATAGACGCCCTCCCGGCAATTCAGGTCCGCGCTGTAGCCCTCTTTCAGCTATAGTACGGATGCGAAGAGGTTAAGGGCAGATGATTCATGTAGCAATTACTTTCTGGTATCCATCTGCCCTTAGCTTAGGCATACAGGCAGGATGTGGGGCAGTGGTGGCCTGTCCACACAGGGCGCAGGGGCGCCGCCCAACTAATCTATGCGTCTGGCCCCTAATCTACATGCAGGGCACCGGACGCATGGATTCCAATGGTGTTTTTTTGTATATGCACACTGACACTGCAGACTATCCTTCTGCAGACTGTTCCTCCTCACAACTCTCCAGCACATCACTTGCTTACCGTTTCTCCTACAGTTCTCTCTCCAGCACTTCACTTAGTTTGCAGCTCGAAAGGAAATTTATCAAACTTCTCTACTCTTTTCTCTTCACCACGGCTAGCACATGGTGAGGCCTACACTGTGTCAGCAGGACCTCAGACCACCCATTACAGGCCAGGGGTCACAGGCCCCTGAATATGTAGCAAAGTACTTGGGTGCTAGCTGGGCTTTTAATGGACTACAACTCCCAGCCCATCCCTCTTCCAGGTTCCACCGATCCTGCTTTTCCTCAGCTACTCTCCTTCCCTGACTGGTTCCCAAGGCTTCCACAGACTGTCCACTATTTCGCTCCCAGCCTGCTCCAGCACTTTCTCTCCCAGTTCCAGGGTCTGTCACTCACCAACACCGGTGGATCACTTTAAATTCTCTCTCTCTGTAGCACCTCCGCTGCTCTCCTATTCCCTTGTGTCACTCCATGAATCACCTCCACTCCTGGCTGCACCCAAACCTCCAGGCCTCAAGGTCAACCCCCCCAGATGGGGGCGAACTCCCGGGTAGAGGCCTCCACAGCGCCTCCTGCTACATCTCAGGCTTCTACCCGACAACTCCTGCAGATTAGGCTGACTCACAGTATTTAAGGAGGCCTGCCCCTGCCAATCCTGCTCAGGGATTGGTCTCCTTAGAACACTCCAGATGGCTCCACCTATCTTCCAGCTCTCCAGGTTTCTAGAAAGAATTGGAAGGTTCTGGTGACCTCATCTGTTGAATCAACTCAATCCTCCCTGAGCCACCCCCCCAAGCTCAGATCAAAACATTCAGGCCTGCACGTACAGTCAGGCCTCACCAAATTTTGCCTCTCCTAGCAAAACCCTACTACAAAAAATGCACCTATAATATGGAGGCGCTACAACCGTAAATCAGTATAAGAAATTCCTACTTATTCCTCACTTGCCCATTAGCAGCCAAGAACAAGTCTAAATAGTTGTGAATGTAGCAACAGTTTGCACTCAGAAATATAGCATAGATATTTTTGATTGAAACTTTTCTGTCAAAAGCGCTGTTTGCTTTCATGTTGCCTTGGACATAATGTTAATGTATATGTGCCATATTTTTGAAGACTGCAGGGTAAAGGATTCAAATTGACACATTTTCCAAAATTTGCTGAAAATATACAGGGAATCATTTTATTATATCTATAAATAAAATTAGGGAGGTGGTATCGATGCATTTCAGCCACCTACATAGGCCTTAGTCATAAAATTATTATGACTAAAGCCTATGTGGAAGGCTGAAACGCACCCATTTTTAGAAATTGATTCCTTTTTATGGTTTGATGGATTTAATAAAGATATACGTTTTTAATGCTAAGACATCCCGGTGCTGGAACACATTGAGCTCAATAAAATAAACATTCCCCGGTGAACGATTTGTTAAAATTCTTACCCCAGCACTTGCAGTTTACAATTTTCAATGCTGTTGGCTCCTGCTCTTTCACTCCTGCTTCCCTAAACTTCCAGTCTTGGACAGTGCAGTCTTTTAGCTGGGAGGACTGTGGAGGAGGAGGAGGGGAGTGCCTTGCCATCCTAGACTACAGGGCTGTGTGTTTCTATTGATGTACACAGAGTAGGGAGATGCAACTAGTCCCGGCAGACAAGGGTGGCTTCATGGGATGCTGCAAGAGAAAGGAGCCACCCTGAAACAGGAACCCTAGGGCAGCAGTCATGGCACCAGCTTAAACTGGAACACAGGCAAGGATTAAAAGAAGTTGCATAGGACATCTTTGCCATATTTTCAATATCTCACATTTACCATGTTTTTAAACAATTTGCTCTGTTATGGAACTTTGATCTTGCTGCTGGGACTGTAAAATCATTGTATATTTTATGACCACGCTGTGCTGCTGTCTCTCCTCTGTAGACACGTCTCTCCATGTGTTGTAAAGCTGAGTACACACAGGCCAAATATGGGTAAACATCGGCCAATGCAAAAAAAAAAAAAAACGGCTGACATTCAGCCCGTGTGTATATCGGTCTGCCCGACAGAAGTTGGCCGGCTTCTGTTGGACGTGCATGCTGGAAAATCAGCAGCCAAACGACTCCTGATCAGCGCTCAGCCAATGGCAGAGATCGCTGATCGTATTGTTTTGGGGGGACGTCCTCTTGCCAGAACACAACAGCTCGTTGGTACAGCGTCTCCAGCCTGCTGGGTTGCATGAAATGAAAACTGTAGTGTGTCCAAGTGTCCTTGTTTTCTTTCCAACTTTTAGAGGCCCTTTCACACTGATCCATTTTTGTGGCGTTTTTTGCAGAAAAATGCATGAAAAACATATCCCTCTTCACATCAGTGCTTTGCAGGTGCAGTGCATTTTTAAAACTCCTACATGCTGCATCTTAGTGCACCAAAAACACATCTCCCATTGTCCCATTGATTTCTATAGAAAACATATCAAAAACACACCGGCGGTGCGTTTCTTGAGCCACGTGTCCAAGTTTCACAGGCACATGATTGGAGTCAGGAGTCCAGAAAACATGGCAAAAAGGCATATGCGTCTTTCCAGTTTTTTTTTTTTCAACAGAGCTGTGTGAAAGCACCCTTACAATAAAGAAAGATGCATCTTCTGCCTTGTGTGTTGATTGAAGAAGAGTTTTGAAGCTGATCAGAATTTCTATCCGTTTTCAATGTGGCACCAAGTACTCACCACAGCATGTTACAGAAATGACCCAGGGACCAAAAATCACACTGGGGATTTCTATATTGCATTGCACTGAATTTTAGAACATATTCAGAAATGTATTACAAATTGCTAAGGCAACCCTTTTTTAGGCCTGTTTCACATGGCCTTCAGCTTGTATTTGAGCACTGTGAACAGCAAACTTTTACAAAAAAACTGCAGAGCTTTCAGCAAGCTTTGTAGACTTTTTTTTAATCACACTTCATCTCCAGTTTATAAATGTTGAACACAGACTCTAATGGGAGTCCTGATTGCCACTTTAAACAAGCTGCTAGCTGGCTTCAGCACTATTCGAGCTTGTTGAAAATCTGCTAGCAGCTTGTTTAAAGTGGCAATCAGCACTCCCATTAGAGTCTGTGTTCAGCATTTACAAACTGGAGATGAAGTGTATTTTAAAAAGTCAACAAAGCTTGCTGGAAGCAAGCTGCTAGCAGGCTTCAGCACTACTTGAATCTTGTTGAAAGCCTGCTAGCAGCTTGTTTAAAGTGACAATCAGCACTTTCATTAAGATTTATGTATAACCTTTCCAAACAGGAGCTGGAAAGTGCTTTAACCACTTGCCAACCAGCAGTTTAACTATTACTGCTGGCCAGCGGCTGTATTGTTCCCCTACAATGTAAAGGGAACTTCCTGGTTTACAGGTGCGTGCGCCCCCCTGCCTCTTGTACTGTGGTTGGACACAGCACAAGTTCATCAGCAGGCTCGCAGCCAATGATTTTGGCTGTGAGCCTGCTGATTGCTGTGGCCATTCACAGCACGGATCTGTGTGTTTTCGTAAAGACAACCCAGATCAGGCTGTTTTTTACTTCCTGATTTCACTTACCGTTTAGCGCTGAAATCAGGAAGTAAAATCGGCACACATACACTTGTTAGGCACACAGTTAACCTTTTGATTGCCCTCCTGATCACCCCTGTCACCCAGCAAGTGCCATTAGTACAGTGACCATGAACTCTATTATCACGTATCATGGTATTCGTGTCACTAGTGACATCAGATAGTGTCAGTAAGGCCTGAATCCTACCTATGCATTCTTAGAGCTTTTTTCATTTTGCATATTTGCACTACAGTCCATTTAACAATGTTTCCTATGGAACACTTTCTGTAGTGCAAATCTGCAAAATGCAAAAAGCACTAAAAATGCATAGATGTGAATCAGGCCTTAGCGTCCCTTCCAGCCAGTGTCAATTAGTGCCAGTCCCTGATTGCCTGCCACACTATCACAGTCCCATTATAAATCCATGATCACCACCATTTCTAGTATAGTGCCTGCCCAGGTTCGTATGCTGGTCACGGTCAAGAACTATAGTAGTGTCCCCAATAGTATAGTGTTCCCAAAAATGCAGTGTTAGCAGGGTTAAACCCCAATCACTGCCAGCACTTGGGACATCTAGCAGAATACATTTTGGCCTAAATGTATGAAGAAATTAGATTTAATATATTATAAGAGAAAGTAGAAAATATCTGTTTGGTTTTTTTTTTCAAAATTTTTGGTCTTTTTTCCTTTATATAATAAAAAAACCCAGTGGTGATCAAATACCACCAAAAGAAAGCTCTATCTGTGTGAAAAAAATGTAAATTTTATTTGGGTACAGTGACCAAGCAATCGCCAGTTGAAGTAGCACCGTGCTGAATAGCCAAAAATGCCATGGTTGTGAAGGGGGTAAAATCTTCCGGCGGTGAAGTGGTTAAAGACTTTGCAAAGCTTTCAGCAAACTTC
Source organism: Glandirana rugosa (assembly GCA_018402905.1). NCBI lineage: Eukaryota > Metazoa > Chordata > Amphibia > Anura > Ranidae > Glandirana > Glandirana rugosa. The sequence continues at coordinate 87,479 of BLSH010316896.1, forward strand.
GATCGGCTTTCTCTAAGGCTTGCCAATCCCACTACTGTTTTATATCTTTTATATAAGCTCCTCTGAAGTACCCTCCATCATCCTCGGTGACTTTAACCTTCCAATCAATCAACTCCTCAGCCACTTCTCAGCTACTCAACATAACCTCTTTTCTCCTCTTTTAACCTAACACAATGGACACAAACCATCACTCACTCCAATGGCAACATTCTCAACCTCGTATTCTCCCACCTCTGCACTCCCTACAACCTCTCCAACCCCCCTTTTACCTCTCTCCCTTCACAACCGTATCCGTTTTACACTCGCCCGGTCTCCTACCACCCATGCTGCCAACCTGCAAACAGTTACTCGCAGGAACTTTTGCCACCTCAACCCTTCCCTTCTTCACTCTGCTACTGACTGTCTTTATGATAAAATCGCACCCCTGTCCTGCCCAGACCTGACCACTTCCACCTACAATAACATACTGTCACCCTCCCTCCTCCCTGGGCGCACTTGCTCCTCTTTCCACACACAGAACCAGGTCTCGCCTGCTAAAACCCTGGCAAACAGACGACACCAGAAGTCTCAAGAGATGCAGCCGTGCCCTTGAGTGAGCATGGCATAAAACGAAATCCCTTCTCAAATACAACTCCTGCCTCCACACTGCTATACAAAATTTACTACACCACTATCATCATAACCCTGTCATCCAAACCTTGTGAACTCTTTTCTACCTTTTAATTCCTTACTTCCACCTCCACTGCCTCCACCCACCAATGTGCTTACTGCCCAGGAGATTGCCAATCATTTAAAAAAACAAAATCAATAATTTGTGATATCGAGATATCCAGCGTCCAGCTGCCTTCCCAAACCAACACACCAGATCCAACACTGCACTCAATGCTTTACTCCCTGTTTACAGCCCTGTTACCACTGAGGAAGTTGCCAAACTTCTTTCCACAGCCCACCTCACCAGCTGTCCCCTGGACCCTGCCCCCCCACAATTACTGTGACCACCTTCCTGCTCTATCCTAAACTCTATTCTCCTCAAATTTTAAAGACTGCAGGATTGAATGCATTATACTGCCGTGTTTTTAGCACAGCATGAGCGCATTGTGGAGCGCTTTTTTTATATACAGTTGTGCTCAAAAATGTACATACCCTGACAGAATTTATGATTTCTTGGCCATTTTTCAGAGAATATGAATGATAAAACAAAAACATTTCTTTCACTCATGGTTCGTGTTTGGCTGAAGCCATTTATTATCAATCTACTGTGTTTACTCTTTAAATCATGACAAGAGAAACTACCCAAATGACCCTGATCAAAAGTGGTGGTTTCCCCGGGAGTGTTACAAGCACCAGTGACGGCTTACATGTGGTTTACCCCTGCAGGGGTGCCGTTTTCTGGTAAGTGAGGGACCTTGAGGGGAGCACGAGTGATCTTCACAACTGTGCACAGTATATGGTTTATAATGCACAAGAGCACTTGGCGCATCCTTTCACATGTTCTAAGGGAACCCCCGGGACCCTTTCTCACCCCTGACGGGGGTGCCTGGATATTGTTCTATGTGCCACCTTATGGATTTAATATATTTGGACTTATGAGCGCTTGCTGAAACTGTTTTTTAAATATATTCCAATTTAAAGGAGAATACATCATTGAATAATTTTATTAAGGCTACGTTTCCACTAGTGCGACTTGTTATGTGACTTGGGACTGCAAAGTGGCATGACAAGTCATACCCCCATGGTTTCCAATGAGTACCGTTCATATCTGTGTGACCTGTTGGTGTGCCTTGAGGACTGGGTTGGGAAACACTGTGCTAGATACAACAGCCAACATACGATTTGGTCCGTTCCGTCGTACGACCGTCGAACCGTGTTTTGCAGCAGAACCAAAGAGTGAAGCTGACTGCCTGGAAAATATCCGAGAGTTCCTGAGAGCATGCAGCCCTCTCCGGGTTGAGCGATGTTATTAATGATTGAGGAGAGAAGCTGTCTGATTTATTGCTGTGACCATCGGAAGGAGAGGAGTATAACCACACAGATACCCCGCAGAGGGTTATTTCTGCTAGCGCTTTTGATCTGTTAGCGATAGCAGGTCATCCATTTCTGGTAAGAGTACCTCTGAGTGATTCTAAGAGTGCATCTATCTCCGGTGCTGGTCCACATAATTTCGGATGAACTTGGGCTAAGGAACACTAATATAGAACATTCATCATATTGAATGGTGTGGAACTGTTTTCCTGTTTTCCCTGCCTTTTTCTGGATCCTGAGATCAACATCACTTATATTTTGGTGCCAAATCCTTCATTGAGCATTTGGATACCCATTCATAAGCACACTTTGGGTTATCTATCTGGACATTTTCACGGATATTTTTTGATTTTTTTAGTTTATTCACTATTTACTTGTTTTATATTGTTTTAGCGCAACTGTTATGTATTGTATTTTGTTTTGGTGATATTATCGCACTATATGTTGCTGCTGTTTGCATTTAATATTCATAGCGCAATACTCTTTAACCCCCCTAAGTCTATTGATTGCTGATAATGTTTTTTCACTGATTTTCATTTAAAGTAGAACACACCTTAAATAATTTTATCAAGATTTCTGATCAGTTTTTCACAAACATTTATTAATTTATTAAATTGTGGTTAGAAATATGTACATATTAGGATTTGCATATATGCATCTTTTTGGACACAGAGCATTTTATTTATTATTCTTGCGATTTTTGCACATATTTGATGCACTTTTTTAATACTATGCACTTTATTTATTGAGATACATATAGGCAGCGCCATATTTCCTCCCTTCTTTACGTTCTCTTCAAACTCTCCCTCTCCTCCGGCACCTTTCCCTCCCCGCTCAAACATGCACTGATTACTCCCACGCCTAAAAATTTGCCCCTTCCTAACTAACGACACCACAAAACAACTTATACTCCCTGGCGGTATGATTAGTTCAGATTTTTGGTGCTGAAAGCGGTACCATTATTTTGCATGGAAATTTGGTGTTTTATATTGCAGGCCTGTAATTCTTAGGAATAACTCACTTAAATCTGTCCAAACCAGAGAATAACATAACAGTAATAAAATGTATTTAATAATGTAATCAAACCAAAAACACTGAAATTTGTAACTCACTATGACTAAAAACCCCCTTAAATAGTAGTCTGTGACTTTCACTGCTATCGCTGTTAAGACGTTTAAAGTCACAAAAACCAAACTAATGTAATAATTTATGTAAAATAATGACAATACAATAAGAGACCAAACCTGTCTAAATTCACTCAATAAGGATTCTTAATGTCCGGACGTTATATTTTGTGGTTTAAAGGTACGTTTTATTACCATGGCGAAAGTCGTGGTTTTTAGACTTGATTAGTATGGCGGTCCCTCATATTCAACAAAACACCACAGCAATCAATCCTTCCCCGTTTAAAAATCCGCACCCTCATTAGTCACGTACAAACTCGCCCCTCCCTTTCCACGGCCTCCTCTCCCTCTCAAACTTCTCTTGCATTTCTTCCCTCCTTTATACCGCGACGGATATACATAGAGTTATT